>OY986438.1:30716920-30978862 GCA_963920525.1 Dichetophora obliterata
AAAAATCAGTAAAGTAAATAAAAGTTGCCAGATATTAAAATTCGCCATGTACAAAAAGTCTGAAAATAGAAAAAAACTTGCTACGAAACGTCGCAAGGTGCTAAATAGTCGTCAGGTGTGAAATAGTCGTAGGGTTAAAAGGTATAAACTCCGTAAGGTACATAAAAGTTTTGGACTAAAAATGTCAAGGCACAAAAAGTCACAAGGTGTAATAAATAGGAGGATACAAAAGTCAAAAGGTGTAAACATTGGAAAGTGCATACAAGTATAAGTACATACAAAAGTCCCTGGGTATAAAAACTGACAAGGTATAAAAATTTTTAAGGTAAAAAATATGCATATTTTAAAAATGTCGCAAGACACAAAAATTCACAAGGTGCAAAATGCAAAAAAAAAAAGGTAAAAAGCAGAATAGTATAAAATGTGAGGGACAAAAGAAGTCGGAAAGTACATAACAGTCTCTAAATAAAAAGACACAAGGCGCAAAAATACACAAGATGCTAAATCTTGGAAACATGAAATAAGTACGTGCATAAAGACGATGGGTGCAAGGATACGTCAAGTATAAAAAGTATCAAAATGTAAAATATCCGCTTTGAAAAAAAATATCAAGACACAAAAATGCAGAAGGAGTAAATAAAAATTTACAAGGTACATAACAGTAGAGGGTTAAAAAGTTCGGAAGGCGAGGCAAAAAAGTTGTAAAGTGTAAAAAATAACAATGTAAGAAAATTCGTTGAAAAGAAAACACACTCTGTATTAAAACTCGGAAAGTAGAAAAAAGTAGGTACAAAAGGAGCTTATTATGAGAAGTCTACAGACTCTAAAAAGTTGCCAAGTGTAAAATAGTCGCAGGATACAAAAAACTCTGAAAGTTCAGAAAAATTTGTACGAAAAGTCACAAGGCACTAAAATTAACAAGGTGCTAAATATCGTTCGATAAATGGTAGTATAGTATAAAAAGTTGCAAGATACATAACAGCCGCAGTATAAAAAGTTGAAAGGCACAAAAAGTTGTAAGGTGTAGAAAATAGCAATGTAAAAAAGTAGCCTGGAAAAAAGATCACGTATAAAAAATCTGAAAGTACACAAAATTATGTACAAAAAATAGCTGGGTATAATAAGTCGCAAGGTGCTAAATTGTCACCAAGTGTGATAAAGTAGCATGGTGCAAAAAGTCTCAAAGTATAGAGAAGTAGGCACGAAAAGTCACAAGACACAAAAAGTCGCAAGTCGCACAAAATAGCAAGGCGTCAAAAGTTTAATGGGATAGAAAGTCTGAAAATACAAATAAATGGGAACAAAAAGCCGAAAGGAGTTACAAAATGGAATGGTTAAAAAAAGATGTCACAAAAAAAAAATGTGAGCAACTTCAAAGGGCAATAATAGTCACAAGGAACAAAAGACGCGAGCTACTGAAAGTTGAAAAGTGCAAAAAGTCGAAAGGTACACAATAGGTGGTAAGCTAAAAAGTCTTAAAGTATAGTAAACGGCAAGAAAAAAAAGTATAAAAAGTCGCAAAGTATAAAAAGTTGCAAGGTGCGACAGGGTACAAAAAGTAACAAGGTATAATACTATAAGTAGGTGCAAGAACTCGCATGGTTCAAAAACAGTAAAAGTAACATTTATGATTATTTAAAAAAAGTCAACTTATAATCGTTATTTTTTGATTGGTTTCATTTCGATTAAAAATAAAAATTAAAATTTGACTTTTTTTCGATCAAAACAATAAATTAAAATTTAACTTGTATTTTTTTTTATCAAAAATCGATCGATCAGAAAAATAAGTTAACATTTCAATTTTATTTTTTCGATCAAAAGTAACAGTTAAAATTTGACTCTTATTTTTTCGATCTAAAATAAAACTTAAAATTTTACTTTTATTTTTTTGATCAAAAATAAAAGCTATAATTTGACTTTAATTTTTCCGATCAAAAATGGATATTAAAAATTTATTACTATTATTATAGCTTTTATTACTATTATCATAATTTCAATTTTTAAAACAATTAATAGTGTACATTTTTATTCTTTTACACCTATATTAGTAACATTTTTCCACAGAGATAAAAACATTGCTATCGATCGTCAATTCGTTGCATTGCATCGCTTAGTTGATTATCATTGCACATTCAGTTTTCATTTATTTCGCAAACGACTGGAACAGCGACTTCAAGCAGATGAATTAGGAATTAAAATATGACTTTTACTTTTGATCGAAAATAAAATTAAATTTTAACTGTTATTTTTGATCGAAAAATAAACGTTAAATTTTAACTTTTGAATTTAATCAATAAAATTAAAGTCAAATTTTAACTTTTATTTTAATCATAAAAATAAAAGTAAAATTTTAACTTATATTTTTGATCCAAATTTTAAATTTTATATCTATATGGTCAAAAAATAAAAGTCAAGTTTCAAATTTCATTTTTGATTGAAATAAAATTGTTCAAAGAATAACAATTATTTAGTGACTTTTTTAAAAAAATCAACGATTAGAATCATTAAAGATTATTATTCTTTAGCTAACAAGCATCACATTGCTTTATTTAAATAAGACTTACTCTTTCCATTTGACTTTTTGAATAGAAATTTCGAAAATAACTGCTATTTTCGGTCCCTGTTCAAAAAGTTTCAGTTTGGAAGTAAGAAATTAGCAAAATAATAAACAGGGTACAATAAGTTGGAAGTTATAAAAAATCTGAAAGTACAAGTAAGTAGATACAAGAAGTCGCATAGTTTTACTTGCAGGATAAAAAAGTCAAAAGGTACATAATAGTCGCATCACTGGTAAAAAGCCTAAAATCAAATCAGACCCACTCGCCTGATACAAGATTGATACAGAAAATCGCGCAGTAAAAAAGTCGCAAGGTACACAAAAAGTTAACAGGCACAAAAGGTATCAAAGTAAAAAAAGTCTGAATGTAGAAAACGTAGGTACAAAAAGTTGTAAGTGTGAAAACTTGCAAAGTACAAAATAGTTAAAAGGTAAAAAGTTACAAAGCTCATAAAGTCACAAGATTCAAAATAGTCGCAAGGCAAAAAAAGTAGCAAGGTGCATAATAGTCCTTTGGTTATAAGTTACAAGTCACAATAATTAATTAAGCTATAATTATTAAATTTTAGAGTTGCAAGGCACAAAACAGTCGCAAAATAAAAAAAATCGCAATAGGTTAGGTCATATTAATGTCATTTATTCATAAAAAAATCATCAAATTTCCGTTTGACAGTCGCCAAAGTAATAACCCTGCACACACGAAAAATATAAAAATGTTTTCCTGAAACTTTCTTGTTTTCTGTGTACTGTAACGTGACAGCATCTGATTTTTTCCCTTCAAAATAACTCTTTTAATATTTCTTAGCAAAAGTTTTGCTTTAATTCATCATGTAAAACTAGTGTAGCTCATAACAAATTTAGACACATGAATTGTTTTGATATCGTAGTCGATATACTTGTCACATTTGCTGGTTTTATAGAAAGCGTTGCTACTCCAAGCTCGTTTTTTCGCTAGCGTTAAAATTCATTAAATTTAATTTTTGGGTGACAATAACCACAAAGTAAAAAAAAACTATATTGAATAAAGTGTAAAAAACATGGTAAAAAAATAAAATAAAAAATAAAAGCTGCCAACGATGAGCAGGAAAAGGATACGCAAGGATATTTATGACTTTTGCTTTGTTTGTTGGTTTGGCTTTGGAGCAGCACTTCAGTGCTTTTATGCTATTGATAACGTTGTGGTGTCTGAGTGTCTCTATCTATGCGTATGTGTGTGTGTGTGTGTGTGTAAAGTGTCGTTTACTGTGTGCGTCGTCTGTGAGAGGGTAACCATTAATTTTGTTGTTAACAAGAGTGGCTCAGTTCGTTTTGCTTTTCATTGCATTTCTTTTGTTGGCGTGAAAATCTATTATCAAAAATTGACATTTTTATTTGTGCCTTTTTTTTGGTATCTTTTTTCTGCAGTGGTTTTTTTAGCTATTGAGAGTATGGGAAAGAGAGAAAGCATATTGTGTTGAATAGCTGCTGCCACTTTATTAAAGGCTGTTAAATAGTGCTAAGTCAGCGCTTGGTCCTTTCAACTCGTTTTTCTTAATAAATATGAGTTTTTTATGTATTTCAGTTATGCAAAGGATTTGCCTTATTTTCTCTACAGTTTTGTTGAAATTGTTTTTATTCATTAAAATAAATTTATTTCAGATTAGCTGGATAGTAAAGTTATTTGCTTATCTCTCTTATATCAAGTCTCTTTATGCATACATTTTCATTTTCATATTTCATGGTTTAGTTAGTTTCAGCTGGCCTGGTTTAATTCATCTCTTAAGTTCTAAGTTCCATAGCTGTAACTCAAAACTGCAAAATTTTCAACTGTTATTTCCCCAACAGCATAAATGTCACAAATAATTTTTAATTATAACTTTGGCAAATATCTTAAATATCTTTGCTGAGCAAACAATAAAACTTCAAAGACAAGAAAACAATCAAGACTCTACTCTACTTTATTAGTTTGCCTCCGTGTGTGTGTGTGCAAATGTATTTGAGTGTTAGTGTGTGGTCTCAATACATGTTGCAGTCACTTGCATGCGTGTAGAATTTAAATTTTTGCTATGTACTCAATAAATAAATAGCAATAACATGCAAGTTATTCCATTAAAGTCGTAGGTTTACTCTTAGGTCAACCCAGTAGGAAAAACTTTAGGCATATTCAACATGATTTTTTGTACTTCCTACGTCAAACTTATTGTTACTCATTTGCTACAAATGCTAGATTTTTTTTTTCAATATTAAAGTATTTTTGTTGCATCCGTTAAGCATCGGTGTTTTGTAAACAGTACCAATGATTTAAAATTGCATTAAAATATAAAATATTTTAAACGCTAAAAATGCTTATTTACATATTTTCTGTTGCATCCGTTACATAGTTGAAATTTTGTTTAACGCACATTTTTAAAATTATTAAGTTTATTTTATGATTTATAAGATTTAAAAAAAAAGGAAACGCCACATTTTTACCAATTATGCTGGTGCTTATGTCGCATACGTTACATAAATTCAACAATATTCAAAGTCTAGCAATGCAAAAACATCACTTATTTTTTATAGAAATATTGCTATAAGTACACAGTAAAAAATTTGAGGGTATATTTTATCTTTTTTATAACATCTGTGCGGTATAAACTTTTTTATTCCAAATCATTTATAAATTTTAAACCACTCAATATTATAAAAATAATAAAACAAATATACAATAATTTAATAATTTCATATGGATATCATGTGCTAATCAAAATATATTCTGGTTTGAAAGAAAAAAATTCACCGAAATCGGGAAATTTAAAAATATAGTGGTTTCGATTGGTCTGACGAGAAAAATGGTCTGGAAAAATTTATATGATTTGATGGTATAAATTTTATAACATTTTTGGTTTGGATTTATATGTATACAAAATAGTATAAAATTTATGCTCATATTTTTAACTGTGTAGAGAACTACAAAATTTTAATTTAAAAAAGTTTTCTGTCGCATCCGTTTCAGAGTTAACATATAGTTTTTCTTTACAGTGACACATAATTTGTGTCAAACTAATTTTAAGACCTTAAATTTTCAAATTAATTTATTCAAATGAATGCACGTGTTTATGTCGCATGCGTTACATATATACTTTTATTAATTTTTCAAATTTTTAAAAGGAAAGTATGCTTAAATTGTTCAAAAAAGTAAAAATTGCAGCTAAGAATTGCTAAAACTTGACTTCAAAGAAATTTCTGTCACATGCGTTACGGGCAAAATGTTTTTGGTTTGCGATGAAAACTATGAGGCAAAATATGACATAATATATAAAAATAATATAGGCAAAAGCTGTCCAATTTAAGTTTATGCTTCAAATATGATTTTCTGTCGCATTCGTTACATGAATACAATATTTTGGCTAGAATTTAAAGTTTAAACATATGTTTTTTTAAATATATGAACAGCGCTAAAATTTGAAGCTGAACTTTAAAAGGTTTTTGCTTCATGAAAGTTTATTTTATTAAGAAAAGAAAATTAAAATACAACTAAAGATTTCATAAAAATACATATTAGGACTTCTGTAATACAAGTTTAGGATACAAAATGTTTTTGCATCCGTTACTTTAGTAATATGCTTGAAAGCATTGATATATGCCAAAATGCTTTGTTTAGAAATTAATAAATTTTCCAAGCTTTTAAAAATTTCTTATTCTAGCACTTACTTTTCGTTACGAGATATTAATTGAAATTTCTTTCTGGGTATTTAGAAAAATACTTTTTCGTACAAAAATATAAAACCTCTTAAAAATATGTTGTTGATATTTATTTTCTCAGTAGTATGAATGCAAAAATGCTTCATTTGTTTTATATAATTAATTTAGTATATCATTTGTGTCATACAAGTTAATATATGATATGTATGCAAGTATTTTATTTGACTACACAAATTGTAAGCTTATCTCTGCAATTAAAAGTATCAGTTATTCTATGACTAACAATTATATCAAACAAAAGAAATTGGCAAATAAATGAAGTAATCGTCTTTTATTTAAAAAAAAACAACAATAACAATCTATTCCTAGAACCGCTTCTTAGAAAAAATTATTCATTATTCATATAAGTTTTAAAGTGTCAAAACCTTAAATTTAAATATAGTCTGTAGCATCCGTTGCGCACGTTTATTACGAATTTAAAGCTTTTGAAATATCAAATTGATCTAAATATTGAAGTTATAAATTATTTTGCTGTGGAAATATGGAGAAACTAAACTTTCAGCAATTTTCTGTAACGTGATAAAAATATTTTTAGTCTAGTTTTAAAGCAGTTTCTAGCTACAAATTTCAATTTAACAATTTTCTGTCGCATCCGTTACACCCAGAAATTATTTCGATAAGGTCTTGCAACCAAAAATTTTGATATATATAATAATAAAATATTTATTAATAGTTGAGTGGAACTTTTTAAGCTTAGCAAATTTTGTGTAGCATCCGTTGCACCAAAAAAAATTTAAAGAACTTTTTGCAACCAATAACTTTGCTTCATAAACAATATAAATAAAATATTAATAAATAGTTTGTTGATAATTTTTTTCAAGTTAAGAAATATTTGTCGCGTCCGTTACAAACAAAAAATATAAATAAAATAATAATAACTAATTATAATAAAATAAATTAATAAAGAGTTGAGAGTAGTTTTTTCAAGTTGAGCAATTTTATGTCGCATCCGTTAAACCCAAAAATTTTTAAGTATGTATTTAGAAATATAGAGTTGAGAGCAATTTTGTTAGTTATCAATTTAATGACGCATCCATAGCCCCTAAAACAAAACTTTTAAAAGTTTCTGCAAGCAAAAATTTTGTTATTAATGCAAGTAAAATATTAATAATCAGTTTATAACATTTTCTTACCAAGTTAAGCAAATTTTGTCGCATCCGTTACACCAAATAATGACTTTTAAAAGTCTTATTAGACAAAAACTTCAGTTTTTATTTCAGTGAAATGTTGATAAACAGTAAAATCCTTTTAAATCTCAACTCCAAACAGTTTTCTGTCACATCCGTTATAAAACTAATAAATTTTTGAGCAGTTTCAAATTTTAAATTTTACTAAATATGACTAAAAAACTTTAAGAAGGTTTAAAATTTATGATATTGCTACAAAACAGATTTTCTGTCGCGTCTGTTACACTTATAAAAATCATGAACTAGCAAAAGATTTATTTAAAAAAAAAGATTTACTTAAATATCTGTAAAAAATAATAAAATTGGATTTTTAACTGTGATGAGAAGTTTGTGACGCGTCCGTTACGCATATAAAATATTTCTTCTAATCCATAACACCCAACAATCAAGTTTTATGAATATCGAATATATCAGGGATGCCATATTATTCAAACCTTATTTATTATTTCATATCTGTTATACATTTGTCACATCTGTTACACATCTTGAATAGCTTTGCTTGATTTGGAAACCATAACTCATTACTCTAAATACCACAAAAAATTATGATAATTTGTAAACGAAAACTTTGCTTTAAAAAGAGACACTGTCGCTTCCGTTACACAAAACGTTATGCATTTTTAGTCGCTTCGAGAAACAAATTTTGCTGAAAACTTGATTTAAAGCACCAATTAAAAAGTTTTGCTTTCTATATGTATGTTACTTATATTTACTTATAGTTAAGGGTTTCTCATAAAAAAAAATGTTTGTCATGTTTAACAAGTTTTTATATTTGCATTTTTTAAAATATCGTTCATAAAATAATTATTTTATTTATAAGCAGACTAAAATATTGCCTTTTTTTTATCAATCACTGTAACACGCTTTGTTTACGAAACAAGGCAAATATTTTTTTATGTATATTTTAAAATAAGCCAATTGATGGGAACACTATTTTCATATCCTTTTTTTTAATACGGTTTTTATACAACAGCACCAAATACTCGTTAGCTTATTATTAATTGAATTAAATGTTGACACTTAAAAAAAAGAGTTTTTTATGATTGATAAATAAGTTTTAAACATTGTTTGCAAATATAAAAAACCGTAACAGTTAAGCTGAATTTATTTAAATCCAGTCAGCTTTGTTGCAATAGTAAACAGCTGGTGTTTGCATTGTTGTTATTTAATGTATTGGTTTAATGGTATTGGCAGCATTTAAAGCATACATAAGCACAAGCATGGGCATATTTTGTGCAATCTTGCTGGAGGTTCAGATATTACACATTTGCATTCAAATGCAATAAAATTTAAAAAAAAAATAAAAAAATAGTAATAAAAACTAATTAAAGAACTTATAAATTTCTATGTTTAAAGATTATGTGCTTTAAAGTGTCATGTCGCATCAGTTAAATATTAAAAATTTTAATTTTGTACTGATACAGAAACAAATTTTAATATTTGTATAATAATCAAGGAATTTTAATTCACACTTTATAAAAGATGTCCTGCTGCATCCGTTACACGAATTACAATTTTGATTAAAATTTGAAGCTTAAATTTTGCTTAATATTGCATTCATATCTCTAAATAATTTTTAAACTGGAGATTCAACTCTGTAGATAACTGTCTATCACATCCGTTACTTATATAAAAAATAACTAATATTGTTTTTTTTTATATATAATAAGTGCATTTAGTATGTGTTATTACTGCTTTTTTGTGTGCTACAAGAAAACAAAGTAAGAATTTCAATTCAACAAGCAGTGTGTCGCATGCGTTATACATTACAAATATTTTTGTTATTCTAATAAAGCTTACATAAAAGCTTATAGATAACTAAATATTCGTACAAAAGTCAATCAGTTACTCGAGTATGCTTTAAATGTTAGGCTTTAAATCTCTGTAATATTACTTTAATATATAGAGTTAAAAGTTTCAGTTTTAATCTTGTGTAGAACTTTCTGTCACATCCGTTACTAATGTAAAATTATTTTTAATTTTTAATAAGATTGCATAGCAAGTGTCATTGTTGCTTCCTTTGTGAGTTCCTATATTACGAAATATAAAGTTTAGGTCAATAATCAGTGTGTTGCATCCGTTAAATATTAAAAATATTATTTTTCTACTGATAAAGCTTACACAGAAGCTTACAGATAAGTTGTAAAAAAGGCAAGGATATATTTGTAAAAAAGCCAAGGAATCAATATTCGCATTTAAAAAATTCCGGTCGCCTCCCTAACGAGAATTATAACTTTAAATAGCATTTAAAGCTTAAATTTGGATGAATATTGCTTTAATATCTGTAAAGAAATAATAAGTTGAAGTTTGAACGCTGTAGATATTATATTGTCACATCCGTTACACACAAGGTTGCCAGCCAAAATTCGTAACAATTCCCACGAAAATTACCTTTTTCCCAAAGTCACATAAATTAAATACCACCAAAATTCCCATGGTAAAGGTAAACAAAAAAAAATTCCCACAGCAATTAAAAAATACCAAAAAAAATCCCACGATCATTTCAAATTACCACAAAAATACCACGCGTTTTAAAAATACCACCAAAAATCCCATATGCATTTAAAAATCCCACAAAAAATCCCATACGTATTAAAAATTACCACGAAAAATCACATATGTATAAGAAATTTTAAAAAGTTTAGAAATACCAGAAATTTTTGCATTTAAATAAGCAGAAATAAATAGACACGTCGATAGTTAAAAGTTTTGCATTTATTGTCTTTGTTTCAAAACTATAACAAATAAATAACCCAAGTAGAATTTTGCGAATACAGGTTACTTAATATACATTTTTTACATGACGACGTTGCAGAGATACTGATTTGGATAATATTTTATGGAAAAAGTTTGTAAAAATTCCTATTCTTAAAAAAAGCCTTCAATGTGACTTTCCTTTTTAATGCTATTTTACCACTAGGTCACGGAATGTTGTAACGATTTATCAAGTTTTATCTTTAAAAAATGCATCACTCAACTATGGAATAATATCTTAAGATGTTATCATTTTGTAATGATTAAATAATTGCGACCCAAGTGTAGGCTATTTGTATTTAAAATGGTGGCCGCAAATTATTATTATATTTTCCTAACAATAAACATGAAATTGCTTTTATATTGTATTGTTAAGCTTTTCAACCATGTTTCATTATTTGCTTACATTAAAAACTATTCCTGAAATTTGTGTACAATACTTTCTTCACAAAACTTTTTAAAACATTTTTTATTAATATATGAAATTATTAAAAAAATTTCTGAATTTAGATTGCGCTTAAATTTTTAAGAAGTTTTGGCTGTTTTTTACCGAAAATCTTCTTTCCCATTTACATTTAGCTCCAAAAAATATCCAAAACACCTAATATTATGTTGTACTCTTATATTTTATATAAATTCTAATTATAAAATAATTTATAATAATTATGGCTGTAAACAAAATTGGCAACTCTGTAATGCATTTATACTAAAATGTAATAAGTAACTTCAAAGTAATTTTTACTAAAACAATGTCGGCATTGCGTTGCACCACTTTCGAAAAATAGTGATCTCTGTAACGTAACCAATACATAACATCATGTCAATGTTGACACAAAAATAAACGCTACGACGTCGCTGCAACCCAAATATGGATCATCAGTTCTAGTTGGGAACATACAAATTGTTTCACATAAAGTTAATTGTTACACATATCACATGTTTTCGTCTTATATTTGAGATCGTGAATTTTATTTGTATGTATCCATTTAATAATTTCTGAAATGATAGTATGCTTATAAAAATAAAATAATAAAAAATAAACAAAAAAAATAAAAATATTGTTTTCAAAAATATTTGTGGTTTGTGAGGTGATAAGCAATTCATTTTAACACAACATGACTTTTCAAAAATTTAGGTACTTATTTCTAATATCAAATAATAAAAGTGACTTCAGAATAAAAAATAACCATAATAAAATATGTATACAGTTTTAAAAGATATTTGTGCTTTGTGAAGTGATAAACAGTGAATTTAACATAATATGATTTTTCAAAAAATTAGACACTTATTTCTAATATAAAATAATGTCAGTGACTTCAAAAACAGAAAATAAACAAAATAAATTAAATATTAGTTTCCAAAGATATTTGTGTTTTGTAAAGAGATAAACAGTTAATTTCAACACAATATGATTTTTAAAAAATTTAGGTACTTATTTCTCATATAAAATAATATACATAAGTGACTTCAGAAATAAAAAATAAACAAAATAAATAAATATAAATTTTTTATGGCAACTGTTATTTAATTTTGATTTTAAAAGATAATTGCTGGTTATTGGATTCGATAAGTAAACTTGCAAATATTGTCTATTATTGTTTTGGTAGTCTTATATATTTCACTTTTTTTGGACTTTTAAAATAATTTTTGTAAGCTTAACGCTTGCATGCAGAAATGTGGAATTTTCTGAAAGGTCAGAATTTTAAGTTTACAATTTTTTTCAGAAAAGAATGCGCTATTCGTTTTTATGCAATTTTGTGATGTCAACTTGTTCTTAAAACAAATATGTAATTTATTCATTTATATTAAGAGTAAGTTCGAAAAAATGTACAGCGTAAACTTATAGCTTTACTCTACTCTATATAAACGTCGATCATCTAATACTATGATTAAGATTTTGCTTAATAAAAGTGAAAAAAAAAACTTTTTAAGAAAAAATTCCCAAATTAACATGCAATTAAAAAATACCACGCTGAATTAAAAAATACCATGGGAATTCCCAAAAAAAAAAAAATTCCCAAGACCAATTAAAAATTACCACGAATGGGATTTTTCCCACAATACTGGCAACCTTGGTTACACATGAATATATTTTTATATAATAAGTGTCATTGTTGCTTTCTTTGCCAAATGCCTTATCACAAAATTAAATACTCACGTAAGTAAATCTGTCGCATACGTTACACATTAAAAATATTATTGTTATCCTAATAAAACTAACACAAAAACTGACAATAAAAGTTAATATTTGTAAAACTTGCTCAGGAATTTTTTAAATCACTCTTCAAAGTAGATTTTCTGTCGCAGCCCGTTACACAAATTATAATTGAATAGCAATTAAAGCCTTAGTACTGCTTTAATATCTGTAAAGCATGATAAACCTTAAGTTTTTACATTGTAGAATACTGTCTGTCGCATCTGTTTCATATGTAAATACATTTTTTTATGTAAAAAAAGTGTCTTTGTTGCTTCCTTTGTGAGTTTATTGATCACATAAGAAATTTAAGACAAAAAACAGTCTGTCGCATCCATTTCACACAAAAAAATTATTGTTCAAAACTTAAAGCAACGCTAACAAAAAGCACGAGAAGCAATAGAATTTTTTATAAAAAAAGTATTGCTTCTCGTGTGTTACCTGTCGTTAGCTAGCGTTTTCGATACACAAAATAAAGCAGTTTATATATGATGTTTATGATATTTGTAAAAACACTAAGGAATTTTCAAATTCACATTTAAAAGAAGATTTTCTGTATCATCTTTAACACGAATAAAAATTTTAAATGGCACGAAAAGCTTATATTCTGCTTAACAATGCTTTAACCCTTCCATTCACGAATCTGCCGGAGGTATGAGGTCTGGCCAGACCTTATATGAAATGTATGGCCAAGTTTTTTCGTGTCTGTGTTTATGGCAATACATAAATGTATACATACATACAAATATATATATTTATATATAACTAGCTGAAACCCAGTGCGTTGCTGCCACGCCCCCTTGTCCAACACTATACACTGTTATCAGTGAAACTGCATGTGTAAATTAAGTTTGAATACTGAATTTCGAGGCAGTGTGGCCTATAACTCTAAAGCTATTCGATCTCGCTAATTTGGGTTGTATAGGAGGTGCCATGCCCCCTTGTACAACGCCCAAAAATGATATCAGGAAACCGGCAAGTTTTAATTGAGGTCAGATACTGAATTCCGAGGCTGTGCGACCTATAGCACCAAAGCTATTCTATATTGCAAATATGGGTTGTACGGATGGTGCCACGCCCCATTATCCAACACCCATAAAATATTATCGGTCAAACAGAACATGTAAATTGCGGTCGAATATCGAATTCCGAAGGTGTGCAACCTCTAATTCCAAAGCAATAGCAGTTTTTATGAGAAATCGTATGGGAGAAAGGGGATCCACTACTTTTGCTATATCTCGAGAACCACTCATCCGATGTTGTTTAAATTCCGTACCATGACTAGCCTAACACATCATAAAAATTCAAATTTGGTGTACGCATACCGGGCAATACAAATTCCATACATTTTATGTGAGGTCTGGCTAGACCTCATACTGTTTCATTCGCGAAACGACATTAAAAGAATTATTTATCAATACCAAAACAATACTTTTGGATTTTTCGGTGTTTTATTGTGTTCTTCTCGTCGTGCCAGACAAAGTCATGCCACTGTTCCGCTCTTCACTGTCATGAAAAAAGTTGCGTACATTAAAAAATTCGAAAGGTCTAGCCAGACCTCTTACTGAATCTGGGGATTAATACATGTAAAGTATTATAAATTTGAAATTGTTGTCATGAAAATGATTTTTTTTGCTCAAGAGCTTAGGAACGTCTGCGACAATTTTCAAAAGAAATACTTGATTTTTTCGGATTATTTGCTCAATTAAGCCTAATGAGTATACTTAACCAATTGAGCCACTTGCTGTGCATTATGGCTTTGTATTAGTTTTTAAATAATTTCCAAATTTCTTGTAAAAAATTACAATTTTGAATGTTTTCTGCTTTAACAAAATGATCTTTTTTCTCTTTTTTCAGTTTTTCATTAGTTTTCATAAACGTTTCGGTTTTGCATAACTTTCTTTATTAGTTCTATTGTGTTGTACACATCATTTGTGTTTAAGTTTTCAATTTGTAAAATATCCAACTAAATGCTTCAGCAAAGTTTCGATAAAAAAGTTGCTACGCAAAACTTCAACAACTCTCACAACATTGTTAAAAACACAATTATTCTGTTAATTCAATATAAAAAACTACCCATTTTCTTTTAATGACATAAAAGTTTTTGCATTTTTATAGCAACTGCTTGCATTGTAAGCATGTCTCGGCCACAGACAGAGCAGCTATACTTTGAGTAGCAACAATAATGCTTAATCGAATTTTAACCGCGACTTTTTGTAGTTGTTTTCGCATTGCCTTGATTACATTGCTTCAAAGGGAATTTTTTTAAAATTTTTTTTTTAAATTTTTAAAAAAATGTTCCTTTCTTTTTAACAAATTTAACGTTCTAATCAACATGAGAGCATTTTTATTATTACAATGATGATGTTCTTTTTTATGTTGTACATTGAGTTACAGCAACACACACACAAACACTACGCACACATTTATACCAGCGACGCGACGACTCACATTGCAGTCGCATTTTAATTTCTTCTTTTCATGCATGTGTGATTTTTTTCGAGCTCTTTTGCTTGTTTCCTTTTGCTACGTTTTGTCTGCTCTTTTAAGTTTTTTATGCTGCTGCTGTTGCTGCTTCTTGTGTTTGTGTTGATGATGTTGTTGCTGGTTTTTTTCTTGTCAATGCATACATATTAATTTCATAATGTAATTTTTATTCTTTGCACACATTCACTCACCCACACACACACACGCTCACTCGCACACTGATAGAGATATATGTATGTATATACATATATACTTGAGCGCAATAAAAAGATTCTTAAATTGAATTTACTACCAAAGCGAAAAGCGCAAAGTGAGCTTTAGATGGTGTTAGCGCTCATTGGTTGTTTGTTGTAGTTTTTGTAAGGCTGCCAACGCTAATGATGTTGTTGGCTTTGTGGAGTTCGTTGTGTGTATGTGTGGCTGTTGTGTAGCTTTGGGTTGCTCGTATTGGTGGCGTTGACTGTTAATGTTTTTTACCATTAAGCGTATCGACGACGAGCATTAAAATCAATTCACTTTTTTCTGTTGTTATTTTTGTTGTTGTTGTTGTTGTTGTTGCTACTTATACTGCGTCAGCAACGCATTTTGTGAAAAAAATAAACCTGCTACTAAATATACGTACTTTTTATTAGCAATGAAATGCTTTTAGTCTGTTTGCTGCATTTTTAAGTGCGCAAATGTTTGTGTAAGTGTGTGTGTGTGTGTGTTTGATTCTGTGTGATTGTGAGTTTGATAAGAATATATGCTTGACTGGCTCATAAAAATTGGAGTGCAAAAATTTTATCTCAGCTTTATAATTTAGAATTTTTAAATAATCTTACTGCAAGTTTTACGATACCATGAAAGTAATGGCAAACTTTTGAATTAAAGAAATTATTTGTTAAATATATTAAAAATTTATTACTCATTGTTTGATAGGTTAAAAAACCATAATCAAAGATCACTAACACGAGTAGTTAGTATCCGAGAGATATTATTGCGAAAACTGCAAAACAGACTTGAACACAAAAAAATCGAAATGAGTACAAACAATTTTAAACTAAGAAAAAAAAAAACTAAATATTGCTTATTATGCAACATTATACGCAGAAATAAGCAATGAAAAAATTTCGTGTCCACAAAAAAAGAGCCAACCTGTTTTTTCGAATTTAAAATTGAGTGGACATTATTATTTATGTTACATTTAATATTGTAGTTATATTAATTAGATTAAACTTTCTCTAATTCTTGCTGATTCACTGAAGGATTGTTTGAGCTTTCATATGGATTTAAACTAGCTTTAAACATATTGCAAATGAAATATAAAAAATGCTAGTATAGCTAAAAATGTATTTTTGTGGTTTTTTTTGTAGCATTAAATAAGTACGAAGAAAAAAGTTTTACTCACTTACAAGCTATTATGTTATTTTGTGTACATTCCAAGTACTCGTGTCTACAAAAAATAAGAAATGAGCCAAAGTTTTCTAGAAACATATAAAATTAACCATAAAATATTATATTTTTTCGACAGTACTGCCCACAAAAAATATATATTGAGCCAAAAAATTTAAAGAGACCTAATAATAACAGGACATACAACATACACTACATATTGTTGACTGAAGTGCTCGCAAAAATTTATAAATATGCCAAATTTTTGAAATACACATAAAATAAACCATAACATAGCTTTTTATATTGTTCTATGTATTATTTCATATTGTGAACAGTTGTTTCCAAAAAAAGAAATAAATGAGGCAAAAAATGTTAATGAACAATAAATAGACCTTAATATTTTTCGTATTGTGAACAATAGATTAAACAAAAATTAATGAGCGTTATTATCGCTAATGCTAAGAAAGAGTCGTCTAAATCAGCGATGCCCACGAAAATTATTTGAGTGCAAAAACAACAACAACAACAAAAAGCAACAACATCAAAAAATGTTTATATCTGGATGCAATGACGAATTACCAATAACACGAGTGCTGGCAGAGTCCGCGACAGCGAACTTATTTATATGTACACTGTAAAAATAATGAATCAAGTTATTCCAAATGTTTCATTGTTTTGCTAGTCAGAATACATTCTGATTTACCCAGCTTTAACCGCGTGGAGGTTTTCAGATATCCTTTTTTTATTTTAGTTTTATAGTTTTTAAATTTTTTGTTTTTTATTTGTTTGTACTTTCTTTTTTATGTTTTTTTGTGAGTTTTTTATTATTATACATTTTTTATTCTTATAATAATTTCTATATGCTTTTAACTTGATTTTTGTATTTTTTTATTATTTTACTGTTTTTTTATTAACAAAACTGTTATATTATTAAGATTTAAATCTTTTTAATCTTTTATTATCTGTGAAAAAAGGCAAACTCCCAGTTTTCCGCAAAGTCTTTTCTTGCCATTTTTCAAGGGTACAATAACCCCTGTAAAAATAATTTATTCCGATGCAATATAAAAAAGTACCCACATGCAAATATTCAATAACTTTTTCTCAAAGTGTATTCGCACAACGAAAAATATAAAGAATATGACGCATGCTGTTAACGTCTACAATGCAAATGCCAAAAAGATTGCAAAACAGCCGCGATCGAAAATGTCAAAGAACAAAAACAATAACATTAAAAAACGAAGCTAAAATCGTAAACTGAATTCGGCGAATTAGAACAATCATGAAAATATTGAAGTTGTTGTAAAAGAGTGGAAAGAGTTAGGCGCTGGGCATCGCTGGTCTAAATAGCTCTTTTTATCGAGAAAGTTTGATTGTGTGATAGTTTGTGTGGGTGATTTTGTTGTGAAAAAGTGGAAAGAGTTAGGCGCTGGGCATCGCTGGTCTAAATAGCTCTTTTGATCAAAAAAGTTTGATTGTGTGGGTGATTTTGTTCTGTGATTTTCACTATTTATTGAAATTGATGCTTGCTGTGCAAAAATTTTTTTTATGTTAAGTGAAAAAGAATAAATGAGTTCAATAAAAATTTATTAAATTTTTTGAGCTTTTGTAGAATTACTAAAAGCTTGTTCTGCAAAGCATTTTTAAAAATTTCATCAATTAATAAAGAAAAAAAATAAATTTATACACTTAAGAAAAACCATAAATTTTACACATAATAAGAAAAAATTACTTTAAAAATTAATAAAAAAAAACATTAATTAATTAATGAGATATTAAATATTGTTCTTTTTTTATTATATGCATTAAATGAAATATGTAGATACTAGTAAGGAATTATCTTCAACTGGACCAAAAGTAAAATGCCGCCACGGCCGTATTTTAGTTTATTCGAGGTCTTGAATTTTGTATTATTTTGATGACGTCCCTTTGATCAGGCATGGTTCTTATCAAAACATATCTGTGGTCACAAGGAATAATGACTAAACTCAAAATATCGTAAAAAAGCGATAAAGAATTTACTTTATTGCCAATTTTTGAAAGTATGCATACATCCATTTTGTACCCAGAACTGATCATCACTTATGTCTACACATATTTTGTTTGTAACGGTTCATATACTTAAAAAAAATTGGTATATACTTTGAGTTTAGTCGTTATTTCTTGTGATAACAGATATATTTCACATTTAAAACTAATAGTCCTTTTTATTCATTAAATATTTATTGAATTTTTCAAATTTATAAAAGTTTTACTGTATTGATGACGTCACTTTGTGGTGATGGTAAGGAAGGTGGGTGGAATTTTCAGGTCTTTTTTACCAATTTCCTAGCACCGAGTGCCAAGTAAAGATTCAAATTTATGTACAAAATTTTAAGTGATTATACTCAATTTTGTGGAATTTAAGGAGATTGTGCAGTTTTCATGATTTCTTTTGTATGGGAGGACGACGTGCTTTTCATTCGATTTTTACTAATTAATACTCTTTTAAAATATACACATACTCTTATACTTATTTCAGATTTAAACTTATGTGCAAAGTTTGAAGTCATTAGAATAATTCTTGTCGAATTTAAAGAGATTTTACCGTTTTGGCAAAGTCACTTTTTATGAGATGAAGGCGTGGTTTTCATCTGATTTGACTCATTTTCACACATAGTTTTTTATTTTAAATAAAAAGCTTACGTTTTGAACTTCGTGACGATAGCTCTAAAATAACGGCTGTTATCTGATGACGCTGATCAAGAATATACAGCCATAGACACTAAATTAGCACAAAATGTTGTCTCAAAAACAAATATATTTTTTTTTTATTTCACTCTTAATAACAAAAATTTTTATCATAAAAACTAAAGATATGTATTCTTCTTAAAGAACAAACAAAATTTTAACAAAGTTAGTTGTTGTCTGCAAATTAACGGCATCAATTAATTATATGCCAGATTTTAGCTGGACGCTAAAATAGCACAAAATAAATGTTCTGAATAAAAATAAATATTTGTAAGTAATTATTAAAAATATTGATGGCTTTAGATTGCCTGGTTAATACTTAGTGGAATAACCTTTACTTTCAATTACGGCTTGACATCTACGGGGCATACTTTTAATCAAATTTTAGCAACGCTCTTTGGGAATCGAATACCAAGCACTCTGTGTGCCGGTCCAAAAATAATCCAAGTTTTTATATTAATGTTGAGCAATCTTACTTTTCACATCATTCCAGAGGTTTTCAATAGGGTTCAAATCAGGACTTTGAGCCGGCCAGTCTAAAATCCGGATTCTTTCTTCAGCAAACCGCTCCTTAACAATTTTGGATGTGTGTTTAGGATTATTATCATGCATGAATGTGAACGATACTGGCATTTGTTCAAAAGCATATGGTTCCATTTGGTTCTTCAAAATATCCAAATACTGATGACGGTCCATTTTTCCGTTTATCTTCACCATAGGGCCAACTCCATGCCATGAGAAAGATCCCCACACCATAATGCTTCCTCCGCCGTGCTTCACGGTTTTCTGTGTGTAGCGTGGATTGAGTGCCTGGCGTTAAGGGCGATGAACTATTACTCTAAAATCCGGACCCATGCGATTTACCTTTGTTTCATCACTCCAAAGAATTTTTTTCCAGAACGGGAGGTCTTTTGATTTATGGGTATGAGCAAAGAGTAACCGCTTTGCAATTTTTTTTTTTGGAAAGGAGTGGTTTCTTTCGGCTTGCGCGTCCAAAGAGCTGAGCGTCATTGAGGCGTCTTCGAATAAGCCTGTCTGACAAATTTAACCCAAATTCAGTGTTTCCTTCGTTGGCAATATCACGTGATGACGTGAAGGGGTCCTTCTTTGACTTCCGGACAATAGCTCGGTCCACTGCTTCAGTTGTTTTTTTCTTACGTGGGTTCTTTTTTTTGTTTTCTATTAAATTTTTTTCATTATTTTTAATGGAATAAATAACATTATACACCAGTTTAACTCGATCGTTTGAGAATTTTACAATTTCACATGGCTTTTTGCCATCACTACACATATTAAATATAATGCGCTTTTTCTCTTGCATACAATCTTTTCCCCGTCCCATATTTTGGCAAAGTTTTAAGAAATTGCACAAAAATTACCGTCGAACACAAAATACGCTCCAAAAAACTTTTTATGACTGTTCCGATCGCGTTGTGCTAATTTACTTTCCAGAAAAAAAGATGATTTAAGCACATTTCAGCAATTAGAACAAAAGAGAATAGAGATAACGGTAAAAAATTTTATTTTAGAGAAGCTTGATGCTCTCTTGCAACAGTGCAGACCATAATAATTGGTTATATAGTCAAAAAATTCAAAAAAATGCTACGTCAAACTTAAGAGTAGTTTTGTGCCAATTTAGTGTCCATGGCTGTATATACTTTTCTATACCTGCCACGTCCCTTATCGGAATTAAAAACAGAGTGACAAAGTTATACGTGGGAGTATAAAAATATAGTAAGCTATTAAAAGGCTTTTGTAGAATAATAGAAGCTATGTAAAAGCTTTTTTACAATTTTATCAATAAATAAGGCATGGTCCTGAAATAATTTTTACAAATTCAAATCATAGTATATTTTTTATTTTAAGGATTAGAAAGTTAATTTGTTTGCCTTAAATAAGAAATCAAGTAAACTTTTGTACAAAATGGTATTTATACGTCAATATTATGCTGTCTTAAAAATGTCCGCGCCTTCTTCTTGATACCTCTCATCACTTTTTGTTCAGACTCTCTATTGAAAGTTTTGGTGACAACCAGCCATTTTCTTCCGAAATCCTGAATGTCACGAGCAGGTTTGAACCGTTTTTTAGGTCTTGACTTGATATAGCCCCATATCGTTCAATCGGCCGAAGCTTTGGGCAATTTAGTGGATTAAGTTTTTTGGGCACAAAATCAATATTATTTTTATAATACCATTCTGTCGTTGTTTTAGCGTAGTGGGATGATGCCAGGCCAAAATATTGGAGGAATCTCGTGCTGCTTATACAAAGGTAAAAGAAGCTTGTTTAGGCACTTTTCGATGTAGACCTTAGCATTTCTAGTTTCAGTTGTAATATACGGTTTACTTTTCAAGCCACAGGAACAGATTGCCTGCCAAACCATATATTTTTTTCAAACTTGTCCATCTTCTGATGCTTGGAAAATTGCTTTTACACCTCCTTTTATATGTGCGACATAAAACGTTTTCTCCAGAAGTTGCGAAAAGTCTGCTCATATGTCTCATCATCCTTGAGAATGCATCTCTGACAGCCACTGAGAAGCTTGTCATACAAGTTTCGAGCACACGTTTTAGCAACTTGATTCTTCAAATAGCACCGGTTGGGGACTTTTTGTACTTTGAATGAGTGGAGTTGTTCTTTTTCCTTGATGCGGTGCACAGTTGACTTTGATGTATTGAATTTTTTGGCCGTATCTCGTTCTGAAAAATTGCGTGTGCGCTTCCAAAAGGCTTTAACCTTTCGAGCCAAATTTGGATCAATAAATCCAACTTTCCTGCCACCACCGGCTTTTTATTTCACTCTTCCTTCTGTTTGGAACTTCAAAACAGCATTTCTAGCTGTAGTACTGGAAACTTTTGCGATTCTTCCAAGCGCGGCATAAGAAATTGATTTATTATTTAAGTAAATGGACAAAATTTTTTTCTCACTTCTTCTTTACTGGCTTCCATTTTACAAACTAGCCAACTTTAAACCAAAATTACACTAACAAATCATTTTTAGAACTTTAGTCGTCGGCTTTAAAAATTTTACAGGGTAGCTATTTGAAAACAAAAGAGCAAGTTAGTTTTAATTTTGTAAAAATTATTTCTGGACCATGCCTTATATATTACCTTGTCGTTTCATAAATTCATAAAGAAAAAAAAAAAAAAATTATAAATATTGCACGTGATAAGGAAAAATCTATTTTCAAAAGAAAAAAAATCCACATTAGAATTTATCGTTTATATATATATTAGTAGGAGAAGTTTATAAAAAAATGGTTTTTAGTTATTTAAAAGCTATTTTTTGATTTTTAGAAATTTTTGTAGAAACCGCTAGAGAATATTTTTAAAAAATTTCAAATGGCTTCTATTCTTTTGGATATTTGTTCTGACATATGCCTAAAAAAATTAATCTTTTGTGTATTTGTAACAACGTTTTATTTGCATTTTTTTAATAACGTACCACTCTAAAAATTAAAAATTGTGAATAAATGAAAAAATATGGTTTTTAAGGTATTTATATTCCCTAACAATAGTAAAAAATAAAAAATGTCAAATCTCCTCCAATTTTGTGCTTTAGCAAAAATGCTAGTTTCGCGTTTGATTTTACTGGCTTTGTCAACATACTTGTTATTTTAGATCAAAGGGAGGTACTCCTAGTGTCTAACTGATTGCAAACGCTTTCAATAAATATCTATTCTTTTATTTGGAAAGCCTTCTGACCGATTTTTGTTAAGATCGGCCAATTTTTGTATGCACCTCTCATACAAAATCATGTGAATAATGATTATAGGTCCCCAGAGAGGTACCTCTAGGGTCAAATCGATTTAAACCGTTTCAAAGTACACATTTGTTAAATTTTCAGTACACGTCCGTTAATTTGTTTGGATAGCCTTCTGACTGAGTTTTGTAAAGATTGGTTAACTTTTGTATACATGTACCTCCCATACAAAATCGCGTAAAAAATTAATATTGGTTCAAGGAAGATACCCTTTAACTGATTCCATTTTTTTTTAATACAGAAGTACTTTTCTATTTGCCTAGCCTTTTGACCGTGATTCGTTAAGATCGGCCAACTTTTTTATGCACCTCCCATACAAAATTCAATGAATAATTTATATAAGTCCAAGGAAGGTATCCGTAGGGACCAACCAATTTCAACCATAACCAAACAAATCAGCGGCTATATTTTAAGACAAATGCAATAAAACTTTTCATTACATTTTAAATGCTCTAATGAACTAAAGAAAATGTTTGTTGTGTTCTTTATGGCTTAGTTTTTAACTTATTGAAAAAATTTATTATTCTTATTAACTTTATGAATATGTATTTATGGTTTTCTGAAAATGTTATTGCATTTTTTCCTTACAAAAATTTAAATTTCTTAAATCCGAAACAATCCTGGGATACTGATATTGTGAAAGCCTTACGAATTTAAATTCCCTTGCACGTAACTATAATAAAGTTTACACAAAAAAAGTTTAAAAGATTTGTTTTTTTAATAGTAGCAGCTCTTTTCATCTTTTTTTTTATATCAAATATATTGTGATGCATAAAAATATTTATGATGCATAAAAATAAGTCCAAAGTACGAAATCATTGCCTTTATAAAAGATTCTTATTTAAAAGAAAAAAATAAACAGTTAAACACTTAGAAAACGCACTTGTGGTAAATTTTTAATTTTTACATCGCGCTCTGCAAAAAAAAAGTACTACCAACAACACAAACGCATTCACATCAACAAGAAAAAAAACCATCTACTTAACGATGCTGATGACAACGTGTAGTAAGTAGAAGCAACATTTATGTTATTTTTTTGCTACTTTTGTTGTTTGGATAGCTGCTTTATATGTAGGATATGAAGGACAGCCAATACACAAATCTTTTAATAGATTATTATGATCTGCTGCAACATAGCATCAGTTAATACTTAATATTAAATGAATCACTTTGCGTAAGAACGGGCTTTGATGGGTCAAGATGATTTGTTCCACAATTTTTGTTATTTTATCACTGCGACGTTAATTTTATTTTAAATTACTGCGAAATTTCTATTGAAACTTTGTTCTTTGCGACCATTATTTTGCAAATTTTCTAAATGTACTTTAACTAGATTAAATGCTTTCAAACTAGAAACGCTTTTCCGAAAACAATGCATCGTTGAGTAATTTTTATTGCGACTTATTTGCATATAAATGTCCATAAACTTTTTGCTACATTTTTATTGCGACTTTTTTTGCAATTAATTTTTGACTAGACAAAAACTTTTCAAACCACCTTAATAATTTGTTAGTTCCTTGTATGCTTGCGATTTTTGCGTTGGAACTTCTTAAAAATTTTCTTGATTTATTAAGACCGAACTTATTTAAATAAGAATCTGTATAGTTTTCTTGTGACTGTTTTACTGTAATTTTTTTCAACTAACTAGTAGAATAGACTTAAATTTTCCAATGTAACTTTGTCTTTTTTAGAACTTTGCATGCTAGCGACTTTTTCATTGGGATTTTTTAAAATTTTTGTTCGAATTTTTAATATAAGACTTATGTGTATTAAAATTTTTATTATTTTCTTGCAACATATACATTGCGACTTTTTCTCATGCGATTTTTTTCAACTAACTTTGACTAGCTTATGAACACGATACTCGCGGTGCACAAAGAAATATTTTGAATATTATATTTTCTTGTTGCAACCAAAAAGCAACATCAATTCTAAGAAAACGATGTCGGAAAAAGTGTCTTTTTTAAGATTTCAATCAAGCAAACCACAAAACGAGGCTAAAAAAGCTTCGCTTAAAAAAAACAAAGCTATATGCACTATGACCTATTTTCAAGCCAATGAAGTCATGGTTTTGACAAATTTTAATTAATAATCATGTTTGGATTAAATCAAAATTCCTCTTCGTACTCATTGTTAAGTGAGGATTGTCTTTAATCGTTATTACATATTTCACATCACCATCATATTGATGTATAAAATGTGTAAAACATATGATATTCACAGTGAAGCCAATTGATTGATCCAAACTATTGATTGGAAAATGAGAGCATAATAGTCTAGTAAGAGTCTCATAAAAATTTCAAATTATTTATAAAATCATTTTCAGAAACATTGCATTCACTTTATAGAAAAAAGCTTTCAACTAGATGTTTTTATTACTTTAACAATGTTTTTATTCCTCATATTAAAACTCTAGAAAGCTTTTCTTAACTTCTTAGAAATTTAATCAACTCATTTTCTATTATCCTAAAAAATCACTTGCAAATCTTCTAAAATATGACTACATAAAATCATTTCTTAACAGCTTTTAAAACACTTTAACATGTGTCCGCATAAACTTTGCTGTCTACTAACACAGACAGACATTATAGTATCTATAAACTATAATGTGCAAAACTTTCAGCACTTCAAATAACATCAACAACAAATACACTAAATAAATGTCAAATTATAATCGATAAACCTTTCAGTTTTCTATTAACTTATATTTTCGAACAGCAGCTGCTGCTCACTGTTCACACAACCACAAAGAAACACATCTTCTTCGACCCATATAAAAAGATAAACTTGTTGTGGTTGTGTGCGCCAAAGTATTGCATATGAAAGCAATGAAAGCTCCCTGCAGTCCAAGGCATCGTGCACGAATATGTCATGATGATTTCTTAAAGAAACTTACTGCGTGAGTTACATTTGTCGATAATTCTTTAACAAATCTGTCTTGTTTTCGTTCATCGGAAACAGAAAGCTTTAAAACAGTGCACAAATTTGGAACTTTTGTATGAGATTTTCGTCAACGAAAATGTATAAACAAATCAGCATGTTTCGTCAAAGAGTGTAACATGTCTTAACGGGCTTACTTAACATATTTTTAAACTTTTTTAATCCTTGTCTTTTTAATATTCGTAAAATAAATAATTATGGATTAAAACCGAGACATTGACATAAACCGACAACAAAAACAAAATTTCTATCACCAGATACTTAAAATTCTTTTTGAAGGAATTCCGTATGAACCGACGCAACATTGACTCATTCGTGTATACAGATTTATCATCGATATAATACAAGCCAAGTTATGAAACCGCGTATTAAATGGATAAGCTTTCTTTTCCGTTTGAATCTCCAAAAAGTGAAGACATACCAAGAAATTCGTAAGACAAATAAAAAGTCTAAAAAGTTTTTTAATGTGGATTTATAATTAAAGTGTTAAAATTTTCACATAACCTTCCACATAATTAACAGGGATTAGTTGATATATTTGAATTTTTTTTTTAAAATGAAAAGTAAGTAAGAAATATAAAGATAAAAATTAAAAAAAAAAAAAAAAATTTGCGTAACAATTTTTTAAGTACAAACTTAATAATTTTTTTTATTAGATGATCATTAGATGTTTGCTAAAGTAAGCACGAGATTCACGGATCAAGAATATAACATAAGCTGGGAATTCTAATTGGAAGAAAAGCCCAATCAGCGCTTTAAATATTAGAGATAGCTTTTACTCAGGATATACTAACTTTTTTTAAACGACCAAGCAGTCCCTTGTGTCCTCAGCTTTCCTATCCGCAGCTAGAACTTGTCCCGCTATCTTGCCTCACGCACTTGCTGCTCAACCAAAAAAATAGCCCGAAATCAGTTTCTACAAAACATTAGTTGAGACAAGTTGTATAAACGCATCGAGTTTGAAAAAAAAGAAAAGAAAAAAAAAACAACAACAAAACTTTAAGTTTAATGTTGTATATTGAGTAAAAAAGCTAGTGGTTTTAAATTTTGTTTAAATAACCCTAAAAAAACAAAAAATAAAACTAAAACAAATAAGATCTGAAAAAAAAGAATCTATAAGGGTAAAGAAAAACGAAAGAAAATAAATTAATTATTTTTAAAATTTAATCTTAAATTATAGTATAATCATCAAAACCACAACCAGTATCAACACATCGACATCTTATGGAAGGCTTTTCAGCAGTATCGAGGATGTAATGTAAGTGCTCATATTCATTCATTAATTTTTTTTAAATAATATTACTTTAATCTAACTGCAAATTTTAATATATAAATAGTGCACTGCATACTGTTGCAACACCTTGTTTAATTTAAAATTTTATTGCTTAAATAGACACTTGCTAGTGTAGAGATTAAGTCAAAGCTTACTCTTTACCACGTCGTGAGAGTGGATCTTGTTATCACACGCTTAAACATCAGCGATAAAAGAAAAAAAAATAAGAAAGCTTTTACCACTCTCCCGCAAACTCAATCTCTTACAGTTGCAAGCTGTCATCGGTGGTTTGTTTACATCGCCTAACTTGCATTAAAATACTTGCATAACGTTTTGTTTTGATTCTTCGCTTATATATTTTTTTTTTTCGTTTTCTCTAACCGGTTCTAATAAAAACAAAAAAGTTAAAATATAATGCTTGATTTTTAGCTGCCTTTAGTTTACTTACATTTTAAGTTTTCTTTTTACTATTTTTCTAAACGAAATCGCCAGATACTTTCTATCACCCAACCAAACCACTAGTTTTTTTCTGTTCTACGGGTTATATTAAAATTATAATATTCATTAATTTGCCAACTACATAAATAAGGCAATAGTAAGTTTAATTAAAATGTTCAAAAATAAAAATATAAAAAAAAACTATTTGTTAGTATTTAGAGATTAATAACATGTTGGAATTTTTTTTGTCATCTATATAAATAATTAGTATTCACATTTTTAAGATACATTTTAAATTTTAACCTTAAAAAGATATGAATTTCTTTTTTTGTTATTTAAAATATTGATTATTGATAATGACGCGCTAAAAATTTTTTTCTCCTGTAGTAGGTGAAGTAAGCTAAAATAGTTTGGGACCCTTTCGTAATGGACATCAAGAGATATGGAGGGTGGGTAAAGAGCGCGGATCTGATTTACATCTAATGATCTAGCGCATATCTTGTTTGTGTTAAAAAAAATCATTTTCATTTGTTTAATTTCTGGGCTAATGCTTGTCCCATCATTTTACTTCTCTTGGTAGTATTAGCCATTTGGTTCAATTCATGGATTGTGTTCTATTTTTTTTTATAAATATTCAGGGACTTCAGGGACTATGATAATTAAATGTTTCCAGTGCTGCTCTTAAGGGTAAGACGGTCAAGAATCCCCCCAGGCTGATAAGCTAGCTGCTTAAACGGGTCCCGCCGACTGCGTTCTGCCCTAGTAAAAGTCAACTTTGGTTGACCATTGGTAAAGGTTACAAGAGGAAGAAAAATCGTGCATGATTCATGCAAGATTTCTTTCAGACTTGGACTACTGGGCATCTATGACAATGTTTATGTGTGTATGAGTGTGTGTGTGTGTGTGTGTTTGTGCTTATGTGAATGTGTACAAGCACAAATTCAGCATGATTATCAGTTCGAGAAACTTTAATAAATGAAGCAGACTGTATCTATCGTCTGCTTCATACTATCATAGCTGGTGGGTTGGGTGAAAAATGAATATTTTACTTTAGTGAATGCTCGTGTTTTGTTGTTTTTGAACTAACTTTACCCAAGCTGATATTGCTGATATTGCGGATAAAGACGCACAGGTATAAAGTAAAAATAATTTTATTTTTGTACTCTCATTATTGACATGGCGGTTGTAATATTAGCCAATAAAATTGACTTAAGCATGACACATATTGTGAAAAAATAATGCTTTTATGGCTTTTTGTGTTCTTAAGACTGCTTATATTTGATAATGCTTTGATATGGGGGTCACATACAAATTATTCTTGTAAAAATCTAAATTGTTCACAAACAAAAATTACAGTGAAGATAGCCCAAACAGAGATAATATCTAAAACAATCTCATTATTTTTCATGTTATATTTTTTCTTCTCATTAAAATTAAATAATAAGAGTTTAAGAAACTTTGTTTGCACAAAATTTTTTCATGGCAACCTACTTTGTCTTTCGACTTTTCAAATTAAGCTAGCAGAAAATAAAAACTTCTATTCTTTTTAAAGTAGTTATTTTACTAGCTTTTTATTGAGTGCGTGTATGGAAGCTTTTTTATACGAAAACAAAGTGACTTTTATTCGAATTTAATTGGTATCTTCACGATGGTGACCACTTTCATAATATCGATTCTTCCACCTTGAAATTGGTTATATAAATGGTTTTGTTGTTGACATATTTTATTATG
Source organism: Dichetophora obliterata (assembly GCA_963920525.1). Taxonomy (NCBI): domain Eukaryota; kingdom Metazoa; phylum Arthropoda; class Insecta; order Diptera; family Sciomyzidae; genus Dichetophora; species Dichetophora obliterata. Next base: position 30,746,065 of record OY986438.1, read on the forward strand.
TTTAATCAGTACTTACAAAAATGTATGACATTGCGACATTTTCAATAGAACTATTTTATTTGCGACTTTGTAATTTAAAAGACGACAATTACTTGTTCAAGAATGCTTGTTATTTTATCACTGCGACAGTAATTTTATTTGAAATTACTGCGAAATTAATATTGCGACTTTGTTATTTGCGACTTTTTAACTTGCGACTTTTCTAAATGTACTTTGCTTAAAATGTAGATTAAATGCCTTAAAACTAGAAACGGTTTTCCGAAAACTATGCATCGTCGAGTCATTTTTGTTGGGACTTATATTGCGAATTTTTTGATACTTTTTGAGACTATAAGAGACTTTTGTCTCTTGCAACTTTTTTGCAATTAATTTTGACTAGAAAACAACTTTTTAAACCACCTTAATGTTAATGTTTTATGGTGGAGATGCGAACTGCGACCTAAAAAAGATCTATTTTACAGTCATCTTAGGGCTTCGCTAGGTTGGCGGATATCAGAATTTTATCCAAACCTAGTTCTCTGATGAATTTGAAAATGCTTTTAGGTTCAAAGGATGAAATTTGCTCTAGACTCAGCTCATAACTCCCCAGTGTTAGTTTATTGGAGTCTGCACAGAAGGGGCAATCACTATCGGTTTCGATGCCCAATTTCATCAGGAAATATTTAAGTTTGCAAGAAACCCCGTTAGAACTCTTAGATTTAGTTTACCCTAGTTTATGCACAATTTTGTTTTCCAAGTGCTAAAATCTCTGACGAGCAATTTGGATTGCCTAAGCTTCCCAGCAACATTTTTGAAGCAAATTTGGCATACATTCTTAGGGACACTGCTAGGGACACGTTCCATAGATCAAACTGGGCTTCTTCTTAGCCTAATAAAGAAGTTCTTTCAAGAGGCGTTCTTAAAACCTACTTCTGGAAGACATTAAAATGGCATTTAAATTCAATTAAAGTAAAAAAATTATATATAATTACAATATATGTTTGAGATTTTTTAAACCCCCAATTAAACTCAGCTACTTACTACTTCCAACACCAAAATTCTTTAAAAAACAGGAAAAAGGATATTTTACGTTGAACTATTTTAAACCTTCAACAAAATCCAAACACTTCTCATTTCCAAATACAAAATTAGAAGAATGTCACAAAAAGAGATATTTTCCCAGGGATTTTTATAAACCCCCAACCCACAAAAACCATTCCATTCAATGGAATGCCTTCTTAAAGTTCTTCTATAAAACACCTACTAGAATCCTTTCATAGAAGGGTTAAAAAAAAAATTCCATTGAAAAAGTTCTGGAAGCACTTCTAGAGAAGATTAAGGAAAGCATTCCTCCCAATGACATGCATATGTTAAAAGAATGCCTTCTGGGTAGGAAAGTGGAAGGGTTGGAATTCAAGACTTTCCCTTCCACTTTAGTTTCTTTTGGAAGCCCTTTTTTCTGGGTTTGGGAGGCTTTTCTATTTTTTAAATATGAGTTCCAATTCAATTCCTTTTTCTTATTTTATAAAATGTGTTTCAATCCGAAAAATGGTTCTGGTTCTGGTTCTATTAATTTTGTGGCTGCATTCTGTAGCGCTAAATCATCAGCTTCTTCGTTACCTTGTATTCCTTTGTGTCCTGAGACCCATAGTAACGGTGTTATTCTTGCCTAGTTCATTAAGTATTGCTAGGTATTTCCATGTTATTTTCAATGATATCTCACAGGAAAGTAGTTCTTCAATTGCTGCTTGGCTGTTCGACATCACAATTATATTCTGACCTTTGTATTTCCGGTTCAGGTTGGTGATGCACAGCAGAGTTCGCTTTGCTACTCCCTCTATGGAGAAGTGTAAGGAGTTAGGTCAAGAATTACTTCTAGTACTGCTGTAGGGCAGGTCCTCATGGCTCAAGTAATGGATACGCAGTCCAGTCTCTGCACCTTTGTTAGCATATTTCATATTGTGGATAGCTCGGTTCTTCCAGCCCATGCTACTGCACCATAGGTGTGGATGGGCCTCACCATCATGGTACACATCCAGCGAAGCGCTGTTGGGTTTCAACCCTAGCTTTTCCCCACCAGGTTCCTACATACCATGAGTGCGCGCTTTTCTTATAGTTTTTTCTGCATGTCTTCTGCACAGAAGTTTTGAGTCTAGTGTGAGTGCTAGCTACTTTACTGCTCCTTTGAAGGTAATTTCTGAGCCATCCCTTCTCATAGTTCGGGAGATATGTCAGGCTTCTTTTGTTAGTAAAAGGTATTCTGGTAGTTTTTGCTGGGCTGATATTTAATCCTACTGTATTGCATCATTCCTTTGTAACTGGCAGTCCTCTCTGTATCAGGTTACAGAATGTATGTAATGAGTTTGTCCACATAAAGACTGCACAGCAGTGGGGAAAGGACTCCACCTTGTGGGCAGCTTTTTGTTTTTTTAATTCTTATCGTGGTGGTGCTAGCTTCTGTTTCTGCAGTTTTAGTTTGGCATATTCATCTGCTAAGCATATCATTTAATCCTTTTTTGTGAAGTGACTTTCTCACAGACTCGTGAAAAGTGTTGCCAAAGTCTCCCTCTATTCCTAGAAAGACCCATTAGCTATATATTACCTTTTCCATTGCTTTAAGAACAAATGAAGGGGGGCTAATGGCTCTAAAGGACCTTGGTAGCGTGTAGTATTTTTTCCCTACTTTCAGTTCAAACTACTTAATAATATATTAATTCTTTGTATGCTTGCGTCTTTTCCATTGGGACTTTTTTAAATTTTTTCTTATTAATTAAGAAATAACTTATTTGGATAAGAATTTGTATAGCTTTCTTGTGACTTTTTTCAACTAACTGTTAATAGACTAAATCTTTCCAATCTAGCTTCGTCTTTTTTAGGACTTTGCATGCTTGCGACTTTTTCATTGGGACTTTTTAAAAAATTTTTCTAATTTTTAAAATAATACTTATTTTTTTTTTCAAATTTTTATACTTTTCTTATAACACATACATTGCAACTTTTTCTCATGTTGTTAAAGAAGTGTTGTTAAAGTCTCCCTCTATTCCTAGAAAGACCCATTAGCTATATACTACCTTTTCCATTGCTTTAAGAACAAATGAGGGGAGGCTAATGGCTCTAAAGGACCTTGGTAGCGCGTAGTATTTTTTCCCTACTTTCAGTTCAAACTACTTAATAATATATTAATTCTTTGTATGCTTGCGTCTTTTCCATTGGGACTTTTTTAAATTTTTTTCCTATTAATTAAGAAATAACTTATTTGGATAAGAATTTGTATAGTTTTCTTGCGACTTTTTTCAACTAACTGTTAATAGACTAAAACTTTCCAATCTAGCTTCGTCTTTTTTAGGACTTTGCATGCTTGCGACTTCTTCATTGGGACTTTTTAAAAAATTTTTCGATTTTTTAAAATAATACTTATTTGTTTTCAAATTTTTATACTTTTCTTATAACACATACATTGCAACTTTTTCTCATGTGACTTTGACTAGACCATAATTTTTCAGTTGCATGCTAACAACTTTTCCACTGGGACTTTTTTTACAAAATTTTTTGGATTTTTGGAACAAAGATTTTCTAAAATTTTTTTATAATTTTCATGCGACTTTTTTACTTGCGACTTTCTACAAAAAATCTTGAACTAGATTGAAATTTTCCTACGATCTTTGTGTTTTTTAACTTTGTAGGATGGCGATTTTTCTATTAGGACGGACTTTTTAAATAATTTTTTTTATGTTTATGTGAAATTCTGTAATTATGACTTTCTAACAAGAATTCAACTTTTGAATTTAGCAGCATCTTTTTGAAATTTTCTTTTAATTTCTTTCGAATTATTTAGATAAGCTTTGACTTACTAGATTTTTTATGACTTGATTTTTTGACTTTTTTGCGACACCTATATCGCGACTATTTCACTTGCGACTTTTTTGAATAGACCTTTCTTATACTTTAACATTTTCAAACTTACAGTGCCTGTTATAAACCTTTGTATGCTTACGATTTTTCCAATGAGACTTTTAAAAAAATTTTGTTTTGATTTATTATTAATTATTATTACAATACTATACTTAAAAACAAGTTTTATTTCTTTAATGTTTTCTATAATATTTTAGCGATATTCATAGTGCGACTAATTTAGTTGCGAGTTTTTTGATTTGACTTTGACTAGACTTTAACTTTTCAACTAGCAACGTAATTTTTTAGGACTTTGAATGCTGACGACTTTTCCATCAAGATTTTATAAAATTTTTTTGCAATTTATCAAGACTAAACTTATTTGTATATAAATTTTGATAATTATCTTGCCACATTTAAATTGAAAATTTTCCAGTTAAGACTTTTTTCAGTTTCTTTTGACTAAACATAAACTTTACAAGCTAGCTTCGTATTTTTAAGGACCTTGCTTGCTTACGACTTTTTTATTGAGACAGTTTTAATAATTTTTTCGTATTGTGTTTTTTAATTATTAAAAAACATGCATTGCTTTCGTGTTCAAAAAGACTTACTGCATTATTCTGTATCATGAAGCAGCACACTAACGACAAGCAAGATACGAGAAGCAATACTTTTTTCTATACGAAATTCTATTGTTTCTCGTGTCTTGCTTGTCGTTAGTGTGCATTTTCGTTTTACAGAATAAAGCAATTAGAGTGCAATTTTCCAAGAAACATTTGCTTATTTATTTGAAAAGGGTCAAAAAAGACTCATAATAAAGGACGGTAAAGGGTTAAAATACTGTATGGATTTTTTTCATCAAACTTCACTACAGATTTGTTTACACATCAACTATGTCAAGGCATATATTTTGTAGTTTTTATAATTTTTATGTTAGTAAATAGTTAAATTTAGAGTATACTTAATTTTGTTTAAGTCTTTTTGTTCTTTTATTATTTTTAAGATGGACAACCATAATTTCATGTGCATTTCTGCGACTTGTTTTTTAGAAGATTTTCCTAGTACTTTTGATTTTTCATCGAATTAGCTTTATTGAGTATTTCTTAATGCTTTAACTTTTTTTTTGTTTTTTGAGTGCCACTTTTAATATCCACAATAGCCTAATAATAAATAAACAAAATATGTAAAATTTCTATAATTCATGTCTCAAAATTGTGCATGAAATGAAATGAAAATTGAAAATAATTCTTGTTAAACATAAAATGCGTTTTTTTCGTGCTAACTCTGTCTTTAAGAACTCTCTTAATATTATCGTAGTTTTTTTATGGCTAAAAATAAACTTTTTCCTTCATTGCAACTTTTTGAATAGCTTGGACTCATTTTATGACTTGTATTGTTATGATTTCTTTAATCGAGTTCGATTAAGATCATAGCACTTTAACTGATATCTGATATCAAAATCAAACAGATGATTCAGTCTTTTTCCAACGTTTCAATGCTTATTTGGCGACTTCCTCAGGACATTAAACATATAAACATAACAATGAAAAACATTCAAACGACTACACTGTTTTAAAACAATTTATTTTCATTTGTAGAAAACTATAACATGTAAGAATAGATTTTTGTGGTCTTAAATTTTAATTTTATTGTTGAAATGAGTCTTTATTATGACTTTAATACTATTTTAAAGACAACACGAAAAAACATGAAAACATAAACAAAGTGAGTTTAAATCTTTAATATTTTTTGATAATTTCTTAATATTTCAAGAATTATAAAAAAGAATTTGTTCAGCCTGATATTGATCTTTTCTTGTTTAAATCAGCCTTATTTAATAATTCAACGCATTGAAAACAATTTTTAGGATGGAAATTTCAGAGGCGACTGTCATATATGATCCACCTTTTATGCTAAGATACTAAAAAAAAATTTTCTCTCACTTTTGAAGCCTCTGTGAATTAAAATGCTGTATATGTATATGCGCTGTATATATACATTTTTAAGAAATTTAAAACCAAAATGTCATAAAACTTGACTTAAATATGTGATGTTTAGTTTTACTCCGACATCTCACTGCCGATTCTGACCGACAGTAGCTTCCCTACAATATACCAATTAGATGTTAACCATACGCCATGATATTCTATGGATGAAAGGCGTCTGCATTAATTTAACGTTTCCACACAATCAAAATACGATTATTATTAACGTAAAGCTTTACAATAAAGCAAAGCTTTATAACACTCCAACACAAAAACACTAATACAGTCATATAACACAAATATTACCACGTAAGACTTGCCATCAATTGACACTTAATTTAGACATTGTTACAAAATACGTTAAATCCTTTTTATGGCCAAGACAATTTATTATTATTTTACCATTATACAGCATAACAGGCTGGAAGTGTGAATGTGTGTGTATATGCATGAGTGTTTGTAATAGATAGACAACCGCACAGCTAACAAATGCAATAACAATAAAGACTTAGAAGCTACAGCTTCTTCAGACACCTGTTAAGTGCTTTTCGCTTTAGAAAATGCTTTAGATTGTATGCAAAATTTTATTTATACCCAAAGCTTAATTTAAACATATATAAAATCCACACTCACACTGACAACACAGACGCAAGTAAAAACATACACTGAAGTTTAAATTAAATAGCAGCAACATTTCGACAAAGTCAAGGCAGCTAAAGCAATTGTCATAAACTATCACATCGATGTTGTAGTGTAAACTTATGTATTAGTTATGATTGTTGCAACAGTTGTTAGAGTATTAGTGAGCACAACTTAGCACATTTATTGTAACACAGCTTACTTACAGACAAGCAGACAAAAGCAGTTGCTGCTTTTATGTCATAGTTTTAAGCTTTTTTGAAAGTTCAATAGCAGCTGTTGCTGCTGTGAGTGTGAATTATTTTAAAACTGTTCAAATTTATATTTTATCGCTGTTGCTTTCGAAAATTGCAACTGCAACAGTTGTGCTATTTTAGTAAAAGTTATTGTTGCTGACGTTGTTGCTGTTATTTCAGGTGTCATTTTTATGCACGTACGTGATTTAATGACAAAAGAAGATTTGTGCATTTTTGTTAAATTTATTGTCAATGCATTTATGTATGTGCATTGAGAGAAATCTGTGACTGAGGTGGTTGCATTTCTGCTAAAATTTATGATAATAAAAAATATTGCTTTATTGAATTTTCTGCTATTTTTGCCAGCTTAGAAAATTGTATGATATGCTGTTAAATTTTCAATTTAAATATTTTCAAATTCTTCATTATTTGTTCTTAAATATATGAAAAAACTTTTTTATGTTGGAATTCTTAAAAAAAAACAAATTTGTACTTAATATCCATAAAAAACTTGCATGCGATAATATTTATTAATTATAATTTGTAATTTAAGTGATTTTTTTTAAAATTTGAAAAATTGAAATACATAAAATAAAATAATATTATATAGATATGTAAAGAAATTTAATATGTATTATAAATAAAGTAAGTTTTATAGCTTCCTAAAAAAATTATTTCATCTATAAAGGATTAAAGAAAAATTAAGAAAAAAAATACTTCATTGGATAGTTTTTATTATAAGTTTTTACCAATTATATATTTTTAATTTATTAAAAAATTGGTTAAAATTTTTAAATATTGTATATCAAAAAAATAAATATATCTAAATATAAAAAGTATTTAGTTTAGGACTATAAAAATATAAGTATATATATTTTTAAAAAAAAAAAAAATAAAATTAATTTCAAGGCTGTCATTTATATAAATTTTACATCTATATCTTTTTCAATGTTTGATTTAAATCCTATATAAAAGTAATAAATAAAGCTTTTATCAAAAATTATTTCAATTTGGATCCAAAAAATTAACATGCGATAATTTTTACAAATCTATCAATTTTGAAATGTTTTATCTAGAAATTATGCACAATTCAAAAGTTTTTGTAGTGTCTTGTATAGAAGTAAGAAGTAAGCACAAAATACATTTGAGAACTCTTAATTAATTTTTTTATATTAATGATAAAAATACTATACTTTGATTTAAAGTCAAAAGTTCTCTTTATGCATTTTTTATGTTTTTTTTTTTTAAATGTAACACATCCAAAAATATTTGGAATATTGAATTTTGTTTATAAATTTAACGAAAAATAAAAAATTATCTATTATTATTTTTTTGAAATATTTTCTCTAAAGAAAAATTAGCCTGCTATTATTTTTAATGACTATAAAAAATGTCCATGCCATAGAAAAATGAAACAAATAAAAAAATGGAACTGCATAAAATTAATCGAAAATAAAATTTTACAATAACACAAAAGATTCCATGCGATTAATTTGATGTGCTTGAATTTATAAAAAAAGTTATATATAATTAAGAATCGAAAACTAAAATGAAATTATTGAAAACTTAATTTAAAAAGTTTTCTCTCTAAAAAAACTAGCATGCAATAATTGTTGCTAAAATTTTCGTCTCACAGAATAAATTCAAGTATCATTGAAGCCAAAGTAAATTTAGAACAATAAGGTTAAAATTAGGTTTTGCAAAAAAACTTGCATACAATAACTTCGAAGCATCCAAAGTCTTTAATAAAAGTTTATTGTTACGAAAGTTTCTTAAATGGGATATATCAATAAAAAAGAATTTTTTAATTTAAAAAATTAGCTAAATTAATGGTAATTAAACCATATATCAAAAAAAATATATCTCACATCACATACACGTTTTCATTTTTGATCTAAGTTCTTCAATATAGGTATTGACGTAAAAAATCTCAGCTTTAATTAAAAATTCAATTTTGTCTACATAGTTGCTAGCGCTTAGGGTTGCTTAAGTAGCAACTCTTGACAACAGACATTCCGCAAACTTTGTGCAATTTTTTTTAAGTAAGAAAAAAGAGATATACAAAAATGTCCTTGACAAAATGACACTTTAAGCTCATCTTCACAAGTTTTGTTTGCTCAAGGAATTTAAATTGGACTAATTAAGAAAGTTTTAAGTTTGCAGTCATTTTTTTTTAGCTGTAGAGTTTGAGCTTGGCAAAAATTAAAAATGCTTGTAAATTACAAAACTTGACCGATGGTTGACGAAACATTATAGCTACTTCTATGCAAATATATTAAAATGTACAGAGCGGAGCTTAAAGCTGTAATCCAACTGTTGCTCTCTGACTCCACAAACCAGTTAGAGTCTCCTGCAAAAATATCCTTGCCAGCATCATGTAAATCTTGTTGCTTATGATTGATGCTTCGACAACGTTTGCGCTGACAATTTGCAATAATATTTATGTCGCTTAAGCACAAAATACGATACGCTGCACAGTGGATCGATCAGTACAGGCTAGATGAGAAAAATTCAAATGAAATTGGGAAATTCTAAGCATGTAGAAATGCTAAGAAATTTTACACACTCAGTTTGCATAAAAAACGATATTTTTCAAATTTGTGTACAGTGGAATCTCTTGTTGTAACACTTAGTAGTAGTTATTTTATTTTACTTTAAATACTATTGGGTGGTAAAAATTTACACACTTTATAAAAAACAAGTAATTTCTAAATAGAATAACCTAAACAGCATATCTTTTCAAATTAGAAAAAAAATCAAATATGCAAACGTTGCAAATAATTAAGATAATATGCATTACAAAAATATGCAAACATGCATGTACGCAAATATTCAAATATTGCAAATATGCAAATATTATATATATAAAAATGTGCAAAAATTGCAATTATGCAGATATGAAATCGTGCAAATATGCATATATGCAAATATTGCAGATATAAATATATGACAATATTTCAAATATTAAAATATGCAAATATTTCAAAAATGCAAATATGAAAATATTGCAAATATGTAAATATTGCCTATATAAAAGTGTGCAAATATTGTAAATATGCAAGTATTGAAAATATAAGAAATGCAAATATAGCAAATATAAAAGAATGCAAAAATACAAATATATTACTATTGCAAATATAAAAATATTTATGTATTACATGCACAGTGGATCGATCAGTACTCGCTAGATGCGAAAAAGTCAAATGAAATTTTAAAATTCTAAGCATTTAGAATTGCTAAGAAATTTTATACACTCAGTTTGCAACAGCCATAGTTGTAAAATAAGTAAGTGTACAGTGAAATATACTTGTAGTTTTTTTTTATTTTATTTTAAATACTCTTGTGTGTTAAAAATTGACACACTTTATAAAAAACAAGTTCTTTCTAAATAGAATAACCTAAACAGCGTATCTTTTAAAATGAAAAAAATCAAATATGCACACTAGGGCGGGTTGATTTGTATGGATGAAAAAAAAAAATGAAAAATCGTATAGCAAAAACGTAATCTACATAAAATTCTAAGAAAATTCTCCCAAGAAACCATAGGTCTGAAATCAAACCCTAATCCGCGCCTCTCGACTTGAAATTTTTTTCCTCTTCTTTCGCTAAAAATTTTTTTTTTTAAATATAGCTATTATGTTTTATTATATTATAGTTTATGCAATACAGGTTTTGTTTTGAGACTAATCAAAATATTCAATTATCAAAAAAGCAGTTTAACCCCAATTTGCATCTCCTCTCATTTGCGTTCTATATGAAAAATAGTTAGAACACGTTTTACCTAAACTGCGTTTTGCAAAAAACAAAGAATTATTTAAAAAAATTTTTTTTTGGAATAAAATATGCAAAAAATACTTCTTAAGACAGGAAAAAAACATGGCCTCTAATCCAATTTATTTGATCTATAGAAATATAGATATAGAAATATAGATCAAATAGTAGTAACTATAGAAAGTCGTGCCAAAGTACCTAGAATGGAGAGTAAAAAAGACTTAACAAAATAAACATATAACCAATAAGTAAAGTTTTCTTTGTATTCTATAATTGCTTCTTTGTATGTATTAAATACATTGGCATCGGAAGCGGGGGGCAAGGGGGGCAGTTGCCCTCCACTTTTTTAGCTAGATAAACAATTTAAAAAGAAAACTTCAAAAGTTATTAAAAATATCAGTTTTTTTACAACGATAATATTTTTGTATTATATATTTTCCTTTTCTTTCTCTCTTCTTCATAAGCATGCTTGCGGATAACCATTTTCTTTCTCTGTGTTTGCAAAAAAATAGAACAAAATGTAGAGTTTCTACTGATAACCCACCACTTCAGTTTAAATGCACCCTTAAGTAGAAGAAGAATTGAATTCGATGGAGGTGGTGAAAGAGTTTGTTTCTCGCAAGAACAGAAAGAAACGTTTTGGAATAATTTAAATTGATATAACTTTTTGTACCTTATTGCATATAAACCATGTAAAGATATACCTAGTCTTGCTTTATAAAAGTAACCATTATTTCTTATATTTTCATATTAGCATATGAAAGATCCTTTAAAGAATGATCTCTTATATTGAAAGTGGAAGAACTTTTAAAAATAATGAAATTTTAATATTTTATACATATATTTTTTTTTATTTTAAACTAAAATAAAAAATTTGTTTATTCACATTCATGTTTCTTTGAAAAAATTTTGGTGAAATTTTCTTGCACCACCATTTGTACTGCCCCCCCAGATGAAATTCGCTTCCGACGCGCTTGATTAAAGACCTTATTTTTTTTAATGACACAAAATTTGTTTACGGTAAAAAAATTACTGAAAAATTACTGAAATATTGTTTGAGTGAAAACACTTCTTTTGTTTGTTTTTATTTGCATAATAAAATAAGACTTGTTTATCTATGTTCCTTATAAAAATATTAAATATAAAATTAAATACAAACTTTTTTACTTGGGTGAATATTTTTTTAATGTAAAAAAATTTTGAGTGTAGAAAAGGGGGCATATAAATTTTCAAGTCGAGAGGCGCGGATTAGGATTTCATTTTAGATACATGGTTTCTTCGGAGAATTTTCTTAGAATTTTATGTAGTTTATGTTTTTGCTATACGATTCACAAATAAAAAAATTAACCCGCCCTAATGCACACGTTGCAAATAATTTATACAATATGCATTACAAAAATATGCAAAAATGCAATATTGCAAATATGCAAATATTATAAATATAAAAATGTGCAAATATTGCAATTATGCAAATATAGAATCGTGCACAAATGCATATATGCAAATATTGCAGACATAAATATATGCAAATATTTTGAATATTTCAATATGCAAATATTTAAAATATGCAAATATGAAAATATTGCACATATGTAAATATTGCACATATGTAAATATTGCAAATATGTAAATATTGCAAATATAAATATGTGCAGATATTGCAAATATGCAAATATTGAAAATATAAGAATTGCAAATATAGCAAACATAAAATATGCCAAAATATAACTATTGCAAATATAAAAATATGCTTGCATTACATACATATATGCAAATATTGCAAGTATGGAAATATTGAAAATATAAAAAATACAAGTATTGCAAATATAAAAATATGCAAAAAACAAATATATAACTATTGCAAATATTAAAATAGGCATTTATTGCAACTATGCAAATATTGCAAATATAAAAATTTTCAAAATATTGCACATGTAAAAACTGACACTGAAAAATATACAAATGTTGCAAAAATGCAATTTTGCATTTATAAAAACGTATAATAGCTTACACATTTTAAAAATGAAAAAAAATTTACCATATATCACACACAAAGCTTTCGTGTTTTATATATTGTGATGACAATTTTCCGTTACGGAAGCTTAAAGTGCCAAATAACTGTTGCACTTGGCATTTGTCGCTTCACGTATTTATTGCTTCCGAAAATGTCTTCCAAAATTTTAGAACTAGACTCTGATTATTTTGTATAAATGTGACGCATGGATCTTAAATAACTTCAGATTGCTGAGCTTAAATCTGGGCTTGAACTTTAACTTTTGTTACTTAATGTTTTTACAATGAAAAAAAATTTTAATATGAAAAAATATTTAAATTTATGAATGTATGTTGTCTGCGAAACGATGTTGTTAATTGTTTGTAGTATCTATTAAGGGGAGGTTCTAGTAAAAATCGACGGAAATTTTTTTGTTTTTTGCTTTATTTTTATCCTTAGGATCTTGAAAATATGTAGTCAAAAGGATATTTTCCTATCTAATTTATAAGTCATAGCGCATTAGACGAGAGAGTGCGTCGGCCGAAAAACAGGTATAAATAATTTTCTCGAAATACTTTTTTCCACTCTGTTCACGATTCCGCTTGAACGACTTAACCGATTTCGATGTTTGACGACTCAAATCAAAGCTTATTCAATTTAGGGGGCCTTTAGCAAGCGTTTTTTTCCAAAAAAAATGTTTGGTTTTTTTGTTTCAGATCACTTGGCAATGCTGTAGAGTGTACAGCGCACATCGGCTATCTCCGCGCACGGCTTTGATCAGCGAGACCTATAGCCACCATTTTGAATTATTTTTCATCGCAAAAATTGAATAATGTTCTTGAAATATACACTAATATATGTCACACAAGATTTTTGCAAAAAGATTTACGTTCGCTCAAAAAAAAAATCCTGAAATTACGTTACGTTTCTATTAGAACCTACAAGAACCTCCCCTTAATAGTTTTTCCATTATTTTCCAGAAAACGAAATAAGTCAAATATAATATATTTTGAAAATTTTGTTGCATTTCAATTTCAATCACTGACGGATATAAAAAAAAACTGAATTTGGAGGAAAAAAGTTTGGCAATTTTTGGCGGAGTTACAGGGTGCACAAAATTGACAAAAATCTGCAAAAACGCGGAAAACTAAAATGTTAAAATTACCATATCTCATTTACCTATTGAGTTCCCCACTCAAATTTTTATATTTTATATTTAAAAGATAATTTTGATAACTTTTCCTAATCAAGTCCAAATTTTGTACGACTTTAAAAAAATCTTACATTCAACTTTTGCAAATTTTACATACACTTTTTTTATAATAATTTTACTTTTTACCCGGTTATTTTTTTAATACATTCCAGTATTATGGGAGGTTTAACTTTAAATAATCATTAACCTAAATGACGATATATACACATATATACATATTCTAGTTTTAAAGAAAGTGCAACGCCTATTTTTCCATTCAAGCTTAACTTTTTTATCATTGAAATTAATCATAAATAAGAATTTTGCATACAATTTTGTTGCATACTTAAATATACTCAAATATATTCCATTGTTATTGGAAGTTCCACACCTATATTTCAATATAGCCCCAATTTGGTACTGCTTTAAATAACCATTAATAATTATTTGCATACAATTTGGTGGTAAGAGTATTATTACTTTCAAAGTTATAGCTTAAAATAAAATCTAGTTGTATGGGAGATGTTTCCTAATCAAACCAAAATTTGTACGACTTTATATAATCATTAATAAGAATTTTGTTCAAAATTTCATTATAATAACTAACATTTTTTACCCAGTCATTGCTCAAAATATATTCCAGTTGTATGGGAGGTCAATTTTTTTCAATCAAACCCTAATTTTGTACAAGTTTATATAGTCATTAATTAGAATTCGATTAAAATTTGGTTATTATCAGTTTTTATCAAATTATTGCCCAAAATTTATTTCAATTATATGGGAGATGCAAATCTATTCCAAATCAGCCCAAGTCTTGTTTGACTTCTGACAACTATAAATGAGTATAAAGAAAAAGATTACTTCAGTTGCATGGGATTTATCACGCCCACTTACCCAATCAAGCTGTCATGTATATTTTGTAACGTTTGAAGATAATATGAATTCAATTTGAAATAAAAGTTAGTTATTATATGAACTTAATTGCGAGCTTTTGATCAAGAAAGTTTTTAAGAAGGCAAAAACAACAACAACAAAAACTCTGTATAGAGTCGTTCGCAATTAAATTCATTTAATTAAATAAAATTCAATTAAATTCATGTAATGATTTAGTAGATCATAAAATTAATTAAGTTAGTTATTATAGCTTAACTGTTAATCTTTTTAAAGACTAAAATATATTCGAGTTATATGGGAGGTGCCACGCCCATTTTCTCCAGCCCAGCCAAAACTTTGTGTGACTTAAGCAATCAGAAATAAGAATTTTACATAAAATAAGGTTGTAACATCACATTTCTTTCACAGTTGTAGCCTTAAATGTATTGAAGTTGTGTGGGAGGTGTCACACCAACTTGTATAATCCAGCTCCAATTTTGTATGATTTAAAGAAATTATAAATTAAACTTTTAATACATTTTGCTTATATTAATCTAACACTTTTCCCCAGTTACAGTGTAACATATATTCCAGTTGTATGGGAGATGCAGCACCCTTTTTTCCCAATTCAGCCCAAATTTTGTGCGAATCCTAAAAATTATAAATGAGTGTTGAAAACTGAATTTGGTAATCATATCTTCACTTTTTTCCCAGTTATATCAAAAAATATTTTTCATTTGTATGGGAGGTAGCACGCCTAATTGTGCCAAAATTATTGAAAAGTATTTTTTTTACTTTTCTAAAACAAAAACATCGCAAATGACCATATAATGACCATAAAAAAAGTAAATCGCCTTGTCTTACTTTTACTAATCCATTCACTGTGCGCTGCTGGCATAGAGAATACATATTTATGCATAAAATAAACATACTGCTCCTTCGTTCTTGCGTTTGTCCTTCGCTCAATTGTCCCTTGTTGCTTGTTAAGTTTGGCAAATTGATAACTTTAGGATGTTTGCTTTTAGGTGACTAACGAGACCGGTCAAAGGATAACAGTAGAGCCACAGCTGAGAGTTGAACAAATATGCAGAGATAGCTTTTGTCACAGAAACAACAAAAGCCTGAAGAAACAGCTGCATATTTCGCTTTGGGCTTTGTTTTGTTTAAAGCTTAAAGCTGATTTTTAAATATTGGCAGAAATTATTTAAAAATCCATACTTTTCAAATAAAAAAAAAATTAAAAAACTAAAAATTCTACTGAAATTTTCCACATTTTCACGAAACAATTTTGCAGGCTATTCGAAACCGGAAATACAAATCCCTGCAAGGATGTGCGCTATGCTTGAGTGTATTCAACGAAATCGAAATTTGTACGCAATTCAATTGAAACGTGAATGTTTCTTTTTTTTTTTTGTATGTGCACGTATTATGGTAGATGTGCCACATATTATGTACGTGTGGTTGTGTGTATAAAATACTAGCCTGACCTGCTTTTTATTTAAAAATTGTTTTTATTTTATTTCATATTCATTGAATTTCGAACTAAAAACTTATCAATATTCAATCAATTAGGCAATATATCAATTCTGAAAAGTCATTCAAAACAAATTTTTGTGAATGGGTATCCCTGAATAAATGCTTGGAACCATTTAATATATTTTTTAATTAATTTTGTTTTTGACTCGAATGTATAAAGCATAATAAAACATCAAATTTCAAGCAATTTAGTTTTTGCTTTAGTTACTCGTTAATTAAGATTTGCAACACTTCATTAATTTCAATAATTTCAAAAAATGTCCCCAACAAACATTGAGAAAATTTTATTCACTGCAATGAATCATTTTCATAAAAACTCTCATTATTGCACTCATTCGACTGCATGTGACACTCATCTCCATTCATATAATAATAATTCACACAAGTGTGCTTAAAATCCTAAAATTATGCAAGCTTAATTTTCAATTCATTTAAACTATGTATGTGTCTGTGTGTCTATGTGTGAATGGATACATCAAGCATCATTTGCTTAAATGTTTGAATTCAACGAAAAGTTTTTCAATAAATAAAGTTATGCTACGCATGCAAAGAGGATATATTGCTTGGATGATGTTAAAACTTTTTTGGGAGTTTTTGTTTGAATGAATGGAATTTTGTTGATTTCGGATATTATTGAATTTTATGTGTTGATATATAAGTTCTTTGAACTTTTTTTATAATGTTAACATTTTTTTTACTACTTGTTTTTGTTTTTTAATACAATTTCTTCTCAATACTGTTAAAAGTTAAAAATTTCTTTTAGGTTAGGCAGCTCTAATAAAGACCACTTGTATGCTTCTTCACGATTTCATTTTTCAATCTAATAAAAAGTAATTGTTTAAAATTGTATGCAAATTAGGAACAATTACATTAGCACAAATTTCAATACATGTTACCTTTATAATAGGGCAATCTACTGTATCGAATTAAAAAAAAAAATGACCGAATGAAATTAGTTTTTTTTTTCGAGGAATAGAAATCGCAGCAAGCTGTGAATTTCAGGATTTGCTATTATATCTGTCACAAGGAATAACGACTAAACTCAAAATATCGTAAAAAAGTTATTTTGAATTAAGATTGTGAGCTTTAGATCAAGTAAGTTTTCAAGAAGGCAACAACAACAACAACAACTCTGTATAGAGTCAATCATTAAGCTGACTAGACAGTCTGTTTCGGAAATCGCTACATATTCCTCTTCAGTAGTCTTTGAGTGATTAAGCTGTGATCAACTCACTGTTTAAACTAGCATATGAATGTGCAGATTCTGGAATTCATTCTTATGAAACGTATGGCTGCTAATCATATGACATTTCAAAGCAGTAGGCTCTTTATAGATCACCGCCATCAACTCTATCAAGGGTTGCCATCTGTTCTAGTTGCTTCTTCATTTATATCAATATTCATTGGTGTTCGATTGTTTGTCGAAATGCACCATAGAAATGAAACGAGTTTTTGCTTCGCCAGAAGCTAGTGTTCTAACTGAAAGGTGGCTATTTTCACAACCAAATGTTTAATTACACATGACTTTGACCGAAAAATCGATCAATTATTAGATTATTTAATTAATTTGACATTAATTAAACTTATTTGGCCGTGCTCTGCCATAGTTAAGTTAATACAGTTATTATTATAAAATTTTGAAATAATAGGGTTGCTTTTACTTTTTAAAATAAAAATGAATTCGTAAAAATAAAAAAATTATGATGGCAACCCTATCCACCATCTTGAATTTTAAAATTCTGACTTCAGATTCGAAATCAGCGACCTCCTAACACTGATAAATGATGTTTAAAACTCTTAAAAATACATATTATTAGGTGGCAACCCTATTGTTTCAAAATTTAATTAATTTTGAAATTCTGACCACGGATTCGGATTCAGCGGCCCCTTTTTACCTGATGTTCGCACCAGCATCGCATTTGTAAAAATAAAAAAAAATAGGTGGCAACCCTATTACCCATTTTTATTTTTAAAATTCTGACTTCAGATTCGATATCAGCGACCTCTTCACACTGATAAATGATGTTTAAAACTCTTAAAAATACATATTATTAGGTGGCAACCCTATTATTTCAAAATTTTATAATTTTGAAATTCTGACCACGGATTCGGATTCAGCGACCCCTTTTTGGTATATAATTTTTTTTTTGCCAGCCCCGAATTCATAAAAATGCAAAAAATGAAGGTGGCAACCCTATTCACCATCTTGAATGTTAAATTTTTAACTTCAGATTCGATATCAGCGACCCACAGTGCTTTGTACCAGTACATAGATGGGACAAAAATAGAAGTAGACGTTTTAGGGTAATGAAATTTAGCATGAGTCCCTAATATAGTATAATTAAGAAAATTTCAAAGTATTGATAAAATTGACCACGCCCGTCGCACACCGCCCATACAAACCTTAACTATTTTTGGCTGTAGAAATTGAACTATTGCGTCAAATTTAATGAAAATTGACTCAAGAGCATATTTATGTACCACCTTTGAAAAAAAAATTTCATGAAAATTGATTGGTCATTATCAATGAAGTAAAGTATGAAAAAAAACTTATTTATTTTATTGATATAGCTATTTCTTTGGTTAGAAGTAAGCGTCATCACTACAGGAGCCACCCTA
The DNA here is from genome assembly GCA_963920525.1 of Dichetophora obliterata. Classification (NCBI taxonomy): domain Eukaryota; kingdom Metazoa; phylum Arthropoda; class Insecta; order Diptera; family Sciomyzidae; genus Dichetophora; species Dichetophora obliterata. The sequence goes on from OY986438.1 coordinate 30,764,779, forward strand.
ATTTTTGCTCAGCGAAGAACCTAAGTCATCCTCTTCAAATATGTCATCTTCAAAATCAATATTTTCCCTGTGAATATATTTTTCAATACCGGCCAAATCAAATGTTTTTTTTTTATGTTCCTCTTTGATGATAACACAGGATCTGATTGCAATAGCATATAGGTCATCAAATCCCTGTTTGTATGTTCTCGTGAAGTTTTTCTTGTGTGAGATAAGCGCACTCTTCTAACGTTTTTATGGTTCGCTTCTATTGCTTCTTCCGACATACATCCTGGGTAAAAAGATCAATAAATATAAATTTATAATTCAGAAGTTTTTGATTCACATGCATACCTATTGGTAAATTGAAGAACTCAATAACATCAGATCCATGAACTAAAATTTTATGGACAGTGCTTGGCATATAATACCATCCATAATGTATTAAATATGTATTACGAGTGACTCTTAACAGCTCCTTAAAGCTGTTTACATTCACGGGCGATCCACAAGATAAAACCCTTAGTATTATGCTAAAGTTATCAATAAGCCCCTTATCAATGCCTGTTATTTCGGCCGCAACGTCACTGTTGGAAAAAAATCTTCGAGCAGTGTTTCCGTCATTTGTGTTTCCGAATCCAGGTTTTACTTGGTCAATTATTAGACCTGTTCTTGCGTTGAATTCATTTTGAATTTTTTTTTTATTTTCCATAAATTGATCTCTATTTTCTTTACCGACTCGCCAAACCTTAAAGGATAGCCGGTAAGCAATATGTATCAAGCATTCAAAAAATTTTATCCAGCAGTGAAGGGTTGAAAGCCCATATTTGTAGTTTTCGGGATTTGGATTTTTTGATAAATGTAAAATATTCATTTCAGTGGGGCTTGCATTACAAATGAAACATCTACTTGCTGCATTTGTGTCAGTTAAAATATTTGCCACTGCACCGTCAATCATAGTACAATGCATTTCGTAACTTACTTCCAGAATTGCACCTTTTCCTTCTAAAACATCATAATCTAAATTTGCAATGCTTTCCTCAGTTTCACGGTAAGCATTCCGAACAAGGGCTGGATTCTCCTTTTCTAAAAGAAATTTAATAGGCCTACAGAATAACGTAGAACCTGGAGTCCTATTAACCCATAAAACTTCCTTGGATGTTAAGTTTACCAGTCTGTAACGAAAAAATTAATGTTAAAAATAATAAAAGTTTGAACATAATTAGTTACCTACTTAAGTGGCACAAATGCAATAAAAAATAAGAATTCATCTGTGTGACTTTCATTTGCAAATGTTTGTTTTATAACGACTATGGCCAGAGCTACCATCCATTCCCCACTTCCAAATCAACGAAAGCTTGCATGTTTTATCGTCAACGTCACAAAGTTCACAAATTCTTTCTGCTGTTTTACGCATTAATGATTTTAAGTCCACTTCAGCTGAAATTTCTGTTACTCTTACAGGTGGAATCAATGCTTTCTTTTCGGCTTGCAACGCATACAATGATGGCAAACAATTAGGATACAATTCGTTGATTGCTTGACGCAGAACTATGTATTTTCTTTCCGAAAGATCTAAATCCATATAAAGAGCTAAAGTTTTTGCTATTGGCAAGCACTTTTGGTTAGAGTCCTGGCTTTCGGAAAAAGAATATGAGTTTCGCTTCATTTTGCTTACAGCGAATTCTAACTCCTCAAGTGAATATTTTTTAAGTAAATCTGCAACTCTGCGATTTTTAGTCTTGCTTGTAGTATACTCAAATCTTTTGGTTGGTCTGCCGCGCTTTTTTGTGGTGGCCGGTGCTGCAATTTCTACATCAATTCCTCCAGAGACTGAATCCATTGATACGTCTACATCTGCTGTGTTTGCTGTAATGTTACCATCACCTACATTTTCATGGCTTGTGCTCGGGCCCTTAATGTGTTTATTTTGTTATTTTAATATTTTTAATGTAAATGTAAAAGTTAAATAAAACTTACATCATCCAGGTGAAAAAATGTTTTAGTTAACCACTTAGAATGCCTAATTTCAAAAATGTTTCTATTGCATTTAGTTTCTCGCCACAACTTTTTCACTGCACTATTAAAAAACGAATTTTTTTTTAATAATTGTTTTTTGTCATAATTTGAGTTCCCAATTTGCTGTTCAACATAATTCAACAACGCCGATATTTTATTTTTTGAAGATGCTGTTAACCAACAATCAATAACATCTGAATTTTTTAAAATAATTGCCATCGTCACAGTTTAAATGCAAACTTCTTCTATTATTTTTACAATAATTGTTTTCATTCTTAATTAAGATGAGCCCGTGTGAATTTTTAATTTCGAATTCGAATTATAATGTAATGCAGGAATAGCAAAACATATGTTACACCATGATCATACACCTGACTTGTACAAAGCAAGAATATAAGACATAACAATAAGTAAAATAAAATGTTACAATAACAACAAAGAGAACATTACGCGGTCTGTTGTTAAGTTCTATAAATAAATGTTATGTTAACCCACACACGATCATCGGGTGAAATTTCACTCATTTCAAGCTTTAAAACTGATCTTAAGCTCGTTTAAATAATTTTTTAGGTATTTATTTTTTATTGTTTTCTTATTAATTATTATAATAATTATTTTATTGAATATTCTTTAAACGGTCATTAAAAAATTATATAAAAACTCCTTGAATAAAGCAAAACAAATTATATTTTCATTCAAAAAGTAAAGAAACTTTACTTTTTTTTACTTTTGTGTGGGTACTAAACAAGCTGAAACTTTGAAATTGAAAATAAGTTGATTTATTAATTTTTAAGAGTTTGTTGAAATCAGCGCCAAAGTAGCGATAATTCAAACAGCCAACGGTGATTAAAAATGTGAATTTAGACATTTTTTAAAACTTTTTTTTTTTAAGTTGCGGTAAAAAGCGGGCATAAATTATTTTTTATACCTTTAAAAAATACTATTAACTAAATAAAAAAAAAAAAAATAAAAAAATGTATGTTCAGCTTTTTTTTTTTTTAAGTTCCATTCAACTTTTGTAATTTTTGCAAATTTTTAGAAAAATACCTTCTTTTCAAGCGATTACAAACAATTCCAGTAAACATATTCCATACATAATTTATTTTTTGAGAGTTCTGCTCACACTAAATAACGTACAAATCAAAAGTTTAAGCTCCTTCTTAAAAAAATAAATTTTTGGGAATTATTTTCTTGAAGCAATACAAATTGGTGATTGAAAATGTGAATTTGGAACCTTTTTAAAACTTTTTTTTTTAAGTTGCGGTAAAAAGCGGGCATAAATTATTTTTTATACCTTTAAAAAACACTATTAACTAAATAAAAAAAAAAATAAAAAAATGTATGTTCAGCTTTATTTTTTTTAAAGTTCCATCAAACTTTTGTAATTTTTGAAGTTTTATAGAAAAAATATATTTTTTGCGAGATATTGAAAATAATTTAAGTTAACATATTCAAAAAGAATTTTATTTTTGCCAAATTTTAAATAAACTGAACAAAGCAAAAATCAAAATTTCAACCTATTTTTTTAAAAAATGAATTTTTGAGAATTTTTTTCTTAAAGCAGTACAATTCATTTTTTCAATTCATTATTTTTTGCTTCAATTTCACTGACTTTAGCGCCCTCTGCTGAAGTGTAGGAGAGTCAAACGAAACCAATTCTTTCAAATTTATTTGAGTTATGTTGTTATCTGTCCATCGCTATAACTTACATTACATTTTGAGACAATTTTTTTTTTATTTATGTCTATGAGACAAAGCACTGTGCGACCCCCTAACACTGATAAATGATGTTTAAAACTCTTAAAAATACATATTATTAGGTGGCAGCCCTATTATTTCAAAATTTTATAATTTTGTTATAATAATAATAATATATAATAATAATAATATAGTTAGGCGCTGACGACCGCTGATTAAAATTATCAAAATGATCAAAATGATCCAAATGATCTATTGCCATATATTGCTATTTATTTTTTTATTTTATTTATTTTATTGCTCATCCTACCCTTAACATGCTTGGATTGCCGAGAGAGAAAGTGTGTATTGCTTGTCGTTGTAGGCTTTCGTTTGCTGTTGAGCAAATCAAACTCTCAAGTGTTATTAGATGACAATCAACTGTGAGCAATGCAATAAATCACAATGTGTGTACGTTCAAATAGATGCACCGCACAGGGCTTTAGTGCGGACATAAGTGATGATCAATTCTGGGCAAAAAATGAATATCTGCATACTTCCAAAAATTAACAATGAAGTAAATTCCATATCGCTTTTCACGATATTTTGAGGTTAGTCATTATTCCTTGTGACCACAGATATATTTGAAGAGTGAAATATAATTTTTTTTGTTTTCGCCCTTATTCGACGCCTTATTCGGGAAAAAATGACATGAAACACGCGCATGACTTATTATAAGCGGTCATTCTTTGCCTTTAGTGAGTTACCGAGCTGTAATTTTTTAACTCAATAAAAATTGTTTAAAAAGTAGTCTGACAAATTGGCATACACCCTACATTTAAGCACCCTACAGTTGAAAATAGAATTTAATTAATCTATTTAAAATGGTGAAATAATAAAACTGACTGCAATAGAAGCAAAAAAATATAATATAGCAAAGAATTTATACTAACACCTTTTTCACCATATATTCGAAACTTGTCAAAATTGAATGAAAACCACGCCTAAAACCCATACAAAGTTACTTTATCAAAGTTTTAGAATTTCTCAAAATGCCATAAATTAATTTACTGAGCAAAATTCCTAGTTGCTTTGAAGTTAAATTTTAATCATTTAGTTGAAATTTGTAAAAATTGGATGAAAACCATGCCTACCTCCCATACAAAGTTACTTTATCAAAGTCTTAGAATTTCTCAAAATGCCATAAATTAATTTGCTGACTAGGAATTTTGCTTTAAAGTTAAATATTAATCATTTATTTGAAATTTGTAAAAATTGGATGAAAACCACGCCTACCTCCCATACAAAGTGACTCTATCAAAACGGTACATTTTTAAAATGTCACAAAAACTAATATAATTACTTGGAAACTTGGACATAAGTTTTGGAGTGAAATATATGGATTTTTCCACACAAAGTCTACCGTGACCAAAAAATTAAAACTTACTAAAAACTTATTATTTTATGATATTATCTAAATGTTTTAATTATATTAATTTAAGCAATTTATACATACTTTTATTTACCATGATGATCAAATCGTCTTCACTTTTTCACAAATGAAGTTTTCTTTTTCGTATATGTTTAGCAAATGTTTCGTAAACTTTTTTGTTTTATTAAAAATGGAAGACATTGGCTAAAGATAATGAAAAAATGGTTGAGGCAAGGACAGGACAATATATTAAATTTGTTTTTTAATTACTAGTTTTCATAATAACTTAACTTCCAAATTACTTAATTACCAAATTGAATAACAATGGAAATTTAAGTAACGTCCCGCTTGTAAAAATTTGTCGGTGATGACATTGTAATGCAGAATTGTAAGCGGAAACGAAAACTTGTTTGTGCTCACATAAATTTCTTTTCATTTTCAAACCCGCTTGTAAAAATTTCTCGGTGATGACATTGTAATGCGGAACTGTAAGCGGGATTTGACAAAATCTTGTTTGTGTTCCTAAGATTGATAGTTGCGTTCCATTGTTCAAACAACAGTGTGACTTTGTTCGTCTGTGTACTAACTTCTTGTTTTTTAACAGAAAGTTGGAACCAGAACAAAGTTTTATATATAAAATAGCTAAGTGTTATTAAACGTTAGTTCTGAAATGCTAAAAAAAGGTAATCAATTTATTCATTAAATTGTAAAAAAATGTGTGGCGTCATTTGCTTTTGTCCATTTTTTTTATGTGTTCTTTTTCTTCTTCGTTGGGTTTTAGGCTCAAAGAGAACTTTCGTTAATTTTTTTCTCTCCTTTTTTTGTGCACCACTTCTTCGTTCTCTCCTGTCTTGTGTATGCCTACTGCCATCGTCGCTTACTGTGTAAGGTTGATGCCATCAATGTCTTAGCGGTCATGTCTGAACAAATGTAATTGAGAATTGTAAACAGGCATTGAGGCCTCGCAGCTACATTGTATTTAAGGAATTATTGGTTATGACATGTGTCCGTGTTTTGCAGTGAAGTGTGTTTGTGAAAACTAGTAATCCTTATAAATCACACTCAAAAATATTTGTGTGTAAATATTACTAATAACTGCGTCCATTCTATGAATTTTAATTGTAGTTTTCAGCCACGAATAGGATTCGTAGAATCGACGTATATTGGTACATATAACGAATATTTTATTCGTGTTCCCAAAAAAACAAATGTAGTAAAAAAAAAATTCTCTCTGAACTGAGGCTTGAACCTCGGCTCTTTAGATTACGGGCCACGCACTCTTCCAGTAGGCTACAGTCACTTTACAATCATACAGTGAATAATGTTCTGTAGATGTTCAACAAACAAGGCTGAACGATTTAGGCTTAACATTTTTCAAACTCTACTAATAGTTCATACATTCTACTTATAATTCGTACGGTCAGCCTACGAATGAATTGTTTCTACTAATATTATTTTTCATTTGTAAATAGTACGAAAGCATTAGTAAATACTACGAATGTAATGAAAGAAATTACTAAGTTATTCATACGAGAAATTTACGAATATTATTATTTATATATACACAATCATTCGTACAATGCACTTATTCGAATTGATTTTTTTTTGTTTACGAATATCATTAGTATATAAAACAAATATATGCGTAGATACTACATCAGGTATTAGAAAATTTTTACGAATGAATTCGTAAAGAAATCACAATAAAAACACTTTGTATATTGTACAAATATTTGTAGAATGTACTAACATTTTGTTTACTAAAATTATTCGTAGAAATTTTTGTAATAAATTTTTTGAGTGCAGAACAAAAAGTTTTGTATGTAATATAAATTATTAGTAAAAATTAATTCTGAACTGCTAGATATAAGGTAAATTAAATAAGATAAATTCGTTCATTAAATTGCAAAAATTATTGTGTAAATTATTTGTGGCGTCATTTGCTTTTGTTTGCTTCTTTTCGGTGTTTTCTCCTTCGTTTTCGTTTTGTTTTTGGAGTAGAGAGGATTTTCGTTCAATTTATTTGTGTTCTCTCCAATTTCGTGCGTCTTATTTTTGTTCTCTCCTATCTTGTGCATAGCTACTCACATTGTCGCTTACTGTGTAAGGTAGATGCCATCAGTGTTTTAGCGGCCATGTCCAAACAAATGTAATTGAGAATTGGAAACAAACTTCGGAGGCCCCGTAGCTACACTTTATTTAAGAAATAATTGGTTGAGGCATGTGTCCATTTACAACTGGGGTAACGCCAGTAATGTAACATCTTCTAAAAAAAGTTGTATACAAAACGTCTTGCCCAATTCAGAGAGTTTTGCAACTCCTTTAATCCAAGTCGAAAGTTATTTCCATATTTTGTAGCGTAATGCCACCACATATTTGGATTTGGACCACATATCATACTCCATATTCGCTTATATTTTTAAATCCTTAGGATTGATTGTTGTCATAGTTTTACTTAATAAAGTGCTACTTAATTACTACGCTAATATAAAAAGCCTTTTAAAAAAATAGACATTTTCATTCTTTTTTTTTTTAATATAACTTTGTACAAATCGTACGCCAGTTTGGAAATGCCCATATGTAAAATTTGTTAAAATTGGATAAAAATCACGCCTACCTCCCATACAAAGTGACTTTATCAAAACGGTAAAATCTCTTAAAATGAGGCATTTACAAATAATAATATTGTCAGTTCAGCTAGTGTTGTCGTATGAGTAATCATAAAATCTGTGGGATTTTTGCACATAATCCTTGAAGTTTTTGCCAAATTCGGATGAAAAACATACCTCCCATACAAAGTGACTACATGACAACAGTGAAATTTCTTTAAATACCGCAACTATTAATTAAATGAATTTAAATCTTCAACAAATAATTATAATTTTCAAATGTACTCTGAGTTTTGCAAATTTGGAAAATTCATATAAAAACCTACCATACAGAATGACGTCATCAAAGTAGCATAACTGTTATAAACTCCACAAAAATGTGCATATTGACGGGATATTTGACACATTATTTGCGATATTTGAAACGTATTCCGCATTTGAATTTTGGAAAATTCGATGAAAACCACACCCATTCTCCATACAAAGTGACGTCATCAAGCTTTTAAAACATGCATAACTTAAAATTTTCTGTGAATGAATGCAAAGTCGAAGACAATTCCTTTCTTGTTTTAAAATAAATTAATAATTTTCTATAAAACGAAAATAAAAAACCTAACCTAAAAAGTTAAAAAAGTGAACTTTAAAGATGGAAAAATCATTGAAAGTTTAAAAACTGATCGCAAAACTTGAAAAAACCAAAGGATTGAAGTTAAAACGTTTTAGATGAAAAATTAATTTAATTTTTAGTTAACAATCGCAAAAATTTAAGTTATATTGAAAATTTGGACCATCATTTCGAACTGGATAGTTGCAATTTTAAGAAAATATAAAAGTTTTTGCTTGTTGAACTGTGTTATTAAAACATTGAAAAAACAGCTTTCCTTGGTCAATCTCTCCAAATTCCCGTTCAACAATTTTCCGAAAAGTTATGCTGTCCAATTTTATTTGCAAAGAATTTTCTTTGACAAGTTTGTTGATAAAAAAGAGTTATTAAGGAACAGTAAAAAGCCTTTTCATTCAACTTGACTTGAATTTTACCTGCCGAAAAAAAAATTACTTCCCAAATAGACTCTTAAGCAAATAACAAAACTCCATTTAAAAGACTTTTTCACAGAAATGGCAGCATCACACATGCATGCATGTATTAACGCACACACACACCAAAACGATGTCATACAAGTGCAAATAGCATCTTCTTCTTGCAGCAGTAGCAGCAGCAGTAAAGTTAAACAAAATATTTAAGCGGAAAGTCAGCAAATTTGCCGAGTTCATTGAAAAGTTTTGCATGTGCAAAGGAAGTTGGAGAGAAAAACTTCATCGTAAATTTAAAGACAAACAATCAGGTGCAACTTAAAAGCTGCAACTTTTCGTCCAACTGCCTCAACACGTGCCGCTGCACAGCAGGTGAGGTCATGCGTATTGCGAATTGTCAGCGGTAAAAAATGCGCTGCCGCTTTCGCTGATACGCTGGCTTTCTTTTATGAAATTAAGTCAAGCTCTGGCAGATGAATTAAAATTTGCCGCACAGCGTTGATGAGCAAAAATATGACATTTTTAATGCTGTCATATCTTAAAAGAGTTTGAGTGAAAAAATCATTAAAAATTATATCATTTTCAATAGATGAAAAAATAATTGAAAATAAGGTAAATAATAGAAACCATAAAAATATGCCCGATTTCTATCAGCTGCATTAAAATTGTGTTATAAAAATTTTATCAACGGTGTTAATTTTAAGTCGCAGCAAATGAACAATAATAAAAAAAACCGGGAAGTGCAGAAGAAAAAGTAATAAAAATCATTATAATAAAAATTCTAATAAAAACAAAGTTCCAGTCGTTGACAAACAACAACTGGCGACTAGCTCATGCGTGAGGTGCAAACCTTGCATACCGACGACACCAACTAAAAGCAACAACAACAAGAAAAATAAGCAGCACAGCGGCAATTTATTGCTGCAGCTTAATTTTAGCGGCTGCTGCTGCATGCAGCATCGTGTAACGCTTAGCTTGAGCTATAAAACAAATACGTGAAATCAACAGACAAGAGAAAAAAAATATAAAACATACATATATATTTATGTACATACAGGTTTATCTATATAACAAAAGAAACCACACACACCCATACAAATGCTTACTTGCATTCAAAGGACATCGAATGCGCGAAACGAGCAAAAATAACGTTATAAAATGAAATAAAATGAGAAACGAACATCAAACGTAGTTAAGTTTATTTATGAGCGCGCATAAATCGCCAGTTTTATGACAACCAGTTCAGCGATAGCTACATTTAGTACTCGGTCTGAGTGCCAGTGAAGAGGCATTAAAGGGTGGTGGTGTGGGTCGGGTTCAGCAGGTGTGAGTGTGAGCAAAGGTTAGTTAAAAGAGAACATTTATTGAAACTGTATATTTTGATTTGTTCTAAATTGAATTTCTAACACATCACCGAGTTTTCCGGAAAACATGTCAAGCACTATAAACTTGATTGATGACCATGATGATGCTCCATAGCTACAGGGTGTTGCAACAGCCGAATAAAGCTTGAACTCAATTTGAAGATAAAAAAAAAGTACAAAGCGAAAATGTAGAGCTAAGCAAAGTAATCAATTTATTTGGTATGATCTATTCCCAGGGGCGCACTGCTACACCTTACCTATCTATATTAATTCTGTTTGTTTGTTTGTTTGACCTTGATACAAATCCAAACGACTGGACGGATTTCGCCCAAACTTGGTACACATGTGCATCCTAGAAGAGATTGTTACATAGGTTTGAGCACAACCCTTCCGTCTCTTTTCAACTAACGATAATTTGTTTTTGATATACGTTTTGCTTATGGAATTTTTTTCTGATTTAATTTTATTAAATTTCTATTATTTTGCTACCAAAAACACTCACATATCCTCAAAATTATACAAATTTTTAGTAAAACGACTTTGTTGCAAAAATTTCGATACCTAAGAATGAGAAAAAACGACATGAAAATCACAGTTTTTAACACCTCCGCTGTTTTTAAATATATTCATTCAGTTTTTTTTTGGTCAAAAGTTCAATAAAATATCTTAATAAAAAAAGTTTAAAATGTACTGTTACGTTAAAATAGATATTTTTAAATGTAATGTACTGTTAAGTTAAAATATATATTTTTAAATGTTATTTTTAAAAAAATATCTAACATATCGAATTTCTATTTAAAAACTGACTCCGAAGGTGTTGTGGTTGTAAAAATAACAACAAGTAAAAATTGCATTTTTGACTACCTTGACAAAGGTAATATATGACATAGCATTAATTTGCAAAAATTCTTTCAGGCTTGCGCAAAAATTATTTAACTACTTTTGTCATCAAAGCAACAATGTGGAAGTATCCTGTTTTTGTAGAACCATGAGTTTTTTTCAAAATTTATTTTTCCCAAAATGTTATTTATTAATTTTGTTACAAAATAGCAAAATCTCGAAATTACTTTTTGTGCAAAATTGACCACAATATCTCCTTCCAATCACAAAATATAATTAAAAATCCATTTTTTCCATGCCACTAACTATCTATATATCTAAACTATTATATGAAATTGAAGTGCAAATTTAAAGAACCAAGAATTTAAAGAACCACAAGAAGTTTGTGCTAACCCGCTTGTAAAAATTTGTCGGTGATGACATTGTAATGCAGAAATATAAGCGAAAGCAAAATCTTGTTTGTGCTCATATTATTGTATTTCATTGTTCAAACAACAGTTTGACTTTATTCGTCTGTGTAGCAACATCGTGTTTTCTAACAGAAAGTTTTGCAGTGAATTGTGTTTTTGAAAACTATTAATCTTTATGCTTGAACCAGAACAAAGGCTTATGTATAAAGTAACAATGTATTATTAAACATTAGCTTTGAAGTGCTACATAGAAGGTCATAAATTCGTTCATTAAGCCTAGTACTCTATTCGTTTGCGTGAAATTTTGCTGGCAACATCTATTTATTTGTTGCGTGAAATTTCTGACTTAAAGTTTGTTGCGATGAATTCTTATGGCAACGTTTCTCAGAGAGACTCAGAGAATAAGTTGGGAGATTTCATATGATCTCTCTCTCTTTTCACTTCAAAATAAATAGGCAGTACAATTAAATTGTCGTGAAAAAATGTTGCTCAGACACATGTTGCGATAATTTCGCGCAGCGGAACAGAGTACTGCTCTGATGAACATATTGTGAACATTTCTACGCTTGTTTCGCAGCTGTCACATTTTTTATGGAGATTTGAGTGGAATTTTACATGAAACTGAACAGAGTACTATTCTTTATACGTAAAACTTAAAGTCATTAGATAATTTTATTTGGATTATAAAATATTTAATGACTGTTCTGATAATAGTTCTTTGTATGGGAGGTGGGAATATTTAATAATGTAAATCAATAAAAATAGATAGAAAAAAATCCTTTTTTAATGAACAAAACAATATATGCATACCTAAAATGTAAGTGTACTGTGTCAAAGGTAATTAAAGCGATGGAGCCAGCGAAGCCAGCATGGTGTGACTTAAATGCAGAATGTTTATCGGATAAAATCTTAGCGATTTAAATGTTTTTTTCACTAAACTCTTATTCGGTGCTTAAATAAGGTCGCGACAAAGCCGGAATTCAGGTTATTTAGTTTCTTTTCTGACGGTTAATGTTAATTAATAAACTGAAAAATATTATATTAATAAAACGTATGCATAAAAGTATTAAATGCACATTAACACAAAAATTTAAAAGCAATTTTAAAGTAATTTTAAATCATGCTTTTAATAGGACTAAGGAAATGAATAAAATGAAAATGTAAAAATCAACTGAAAATGTTCTTTCAAGAAAATTTAAAAATATAATTATTTACTACATACTTTATCTTCAATGATAAGCCAATCAATGAATATGATGAAAAAAAAATCTCAAAATTTATATTTGGGTTTTTTGAAAGGATGTTCTTTCAAATAAAAAAATTTATAAAAATCATAAAAACTCATGAATTTTTGAGTTTTATGTTAAAAACCTGTAACTTTTTATTAATATTTTTTTTCGTATAGTAATAATAATCTTTATATCTGATCGAATATTAATTAAAACCAGGGACATAACTGTTATGCAACTTTTTTGGAATTGGTTACAATTAATTATTAAAATGGGTAAAAAAAATACATTTCAGTTATGAATAACTTTTATTTTTAAGAAAAATGTTTTTTGGTTGCCGGATAACTTTTGTTTTTGAGGAATAATTTTTTTAAGTTGGCTGATAACAGTTATTTTCTGATATTAATTTTTTTCGGTTATTAGTATCAAAAACTAAGAAAAAGATGACCTTTTTCTTTTGGAATAGAATCTTTCCCAGAGAAACCGGCTACCACATCGATTACCGACGACTGATTGCCTAACCGAATACAAATTACTGAAGCGATTACCAAGCGATGACTTAGCCGAATACCGATTACTAAGCGATTACATAACTGAAGACTGATTACTGAAGCGATTATCAAGCGATTACTTAGCTGAATACTGATTACTAAGTGATTATATAACTGAATACTGATTACTAAAGCGATAACCAAGCGATTACTTAGCTGAATACCAATTACTAAGCGATTACATAACCGTAGACTGATTACTGAAGTGATTACTAAGTGATTACTTAGCCGAATACCGGTTACTAAGCAATTACATAACCAAATACTGATTACTGAAGTGATTACCAAGCGATTACTTAGCTGAATACTGACTACTAAGCGATTACATAACTGAAGACTGATTACTGAAGTGATTACTTAGCTGAGTACCAATTACTAAGTGATTACATAACCGAAGACTGATTACTGAAGTGACTACCAAGTACTTAGCTAGCTGAATACCGTTAACTAAAGCGGCTACGAGAACAAAGGAACAGCTTGAACAGGCGGAAAAGCGACATCACGATTAACCCACGCCAGACATAATTAAGACATAATTAAGACATAATTAAATTAATATTAAATCATTTTTAGAGTTACTGAATCCTTCACAGGATCCTGGTGCGGCTGAGCTTTACCTCAGCCTGTGCATAAAACCCTGTCAGAAATGAACGATGTTCTGCCAGTATGTAGGGGTCACTGATTTCAAATCTGATTGAGGAATTTCAAAGTTTTTAGAAAGAACTTAGTTTAAGAAACTAAGGTGGACCCTAAAAAGTGTTTTTTGTTTTATAATCTTTGTAGATTCGCTGGTTGATCATTTCGAATCTGATGTTGGAATTAAAAAAAAATGCATAAATTTCATATAAGCATCTAGCTTTGAAAAATAATTTTGAAAAATATATAACATTGTGGAATTAAACCACACATTAAAGGGCCTATCAATAGTAAAAATGCATTTGATAATGATTAAGCAAACATTTATTATTAAACAAAAACAAAGCATTAATATTAAAAACTACATTATTTAATTTCTTTGATAACGACTAAGCAAATATTTTTTATTAAAAAAATCGATTCTTAAAATTTTGTAATAAAAATAATTTTTTATGAGGTACTTTCATTATTTCAATAGTTTTCTATATTTGATTAAATACTTTACGCAAAAAAGTGAAATTAATTTAAGGATTTGTCATATCTTTTTTAGTTCATTGCTGATGTCAGATGCATTAATTCTGGAATGTAAAAACATGATTTTATTAATTGAAGTTGCATTTGATGCAACTTTTATTAAATTTCGTGTTGATTTCGTGAGAGATCTTGAGAGATCAAAAAAATGTTTGTAAAACTAAATTGAAGCACAAATTCATTGAAAAATAAAGAAAGCTAAAACGAACAGTTTTTATCGGCTAAGTAATCACTTGGTAATCACTTCAGTAATCAGTCTTTGGTTATGTAATCGCTTAGTAATCGGTATTTGGCTAAGTAATCGCTTCAGTAATTTGTATTCGGTTAGGTAGTCAGTCGTCGGTTATCGATGTGGCAACCGGTTTCTCTGGGAAAGATTCTAAAAAGGGAAGCGTATATAAAAAAAAACCTTGTTAGGGTCCACCATGGTGTCAAAAAACTTTTTGAAATTCTAGCATCACGACGATGACGTTAGAAGATTATTCCATCTTTTTCTTAATTTCTGACACTAATAACAGAAATATTAATATCAGAAAATAACTGTTATCAGCCAGCCTAAAAATTCTTCCTCAAAAAAAAAAAAAAAGTTATCCGGCAATCAAAAAACATTTTTCTTAAAAATAAAAGTTATTCATAACGAAAATTTTTATGTGTTGAAATTGCCCAACTTTTTCTGCTGTGAAATCTAGAATAACAATTATTTTCGGTCCCTGATTAAAACTTATATACAAATTTTCTGTGAACAACGAAGGCTCCTTCTCATTGCTATTTTGTATTGGAGGTTGCCATGTTAAACAAAAAAAATTTAGAGGCATTACATAAGCATAAATATTAAAATTTATAATTCTAATAAGAAGTTAAGGTGACTAGTGTGACGACCAAAATTTTGACGTGTTTTCATAAATTTTTTTCATAAAGAAAATAAAATGCGATCGTTTTGAAATTTTAAAATGTTTTTTATTGGTTTCTTACAGCTTTATTCTGGCAATGTAACAATTGTTATTCATTATTTTAAATATTTCTATGTGTTTCTTGTAGTTTTTTGATTTCAAAACAAAATTTGAAAATCAAAAAACAAAATTTTTTAATTAAATTGTCACTATCTGAAAAGAAGGTAACAGACTCTATCAACATTTATTATTTTTGAGCTTCAAATTTGTTTTGAAATCAAAAAATGACAACAAACACATAGAAATATTAAAAGTACTGGGTCATAATCGTTACCCAGAATAAGGCTTTTAAAGTGTACACAAACATTTTTTTTTCTTAATTTTACACTAGTTTACTAATAATTATTTATATCAGAATAAATCCTCGAAAAATAGGTGAGGTGTCTTGAGAAAGCAGCCAGCCTTACGAAGTCATCTGAAATAAAAAATTAAAAAAAGATCGTTCTGCAGGCTTAATTGTCATGCGCTAACCAATAATATGCATATTTTAAAGGAAAAATTAAAAATGGTGGACTTGTGAAAGAAAAAGTTTTCAAAATTGTCCATTTTTTATTTACTTCAAAAAACTAAATTTATATTTAAATGTTGCTTATTTTAAAGGTTCCTGATTTAGCTATGTATGTCTTAAATAACAGGTGAAATTTTTAGCAAAATCGATTGAATAGTTTTTAGTCAGTGCTTCCCCGAAAACGTGGTTTCGAGAAAAACGTGATTAAAGTTTTTACAGCACTTTCATTTACACTTCGGCACGCTCTCTTTTTTGGCTGTAACTTTAAAAGTATTTTTAATTTCGGTCTAAAACTTCTAGAGTATATTTTTAATATATTTTTATTGCAAAAAATGTAAAAAAATTGAATTTTGGAATCCTTCACACCGGACAACTAACTTAAATTATCTATTGTACCGAATTAAAAACAGATTTAATTATTTCTTTCTGGAATATAAATCACAGGAAATTGTGAATATCAGGGTTTGTTTTTATCCATTTAAAGAGTCAAATAAAAATATTTTTGTTTTTGTTTGACCTTATTCGACGCCTTATTCGGGAAAAATGGTACGAAATTTTCGCATTAAATATTATAGGCGATCAGTTTTTACCTTTTCGTTAAGATAGATAAAGAGCTGTTATTTTGTTATCATAAGAAAAAATTTTTTCAAAGTAGTTTGACCAATTGACATACACCCTATATTTATGCACCCTATAGCTGAAAATAGAATTTTATTTGTCTATGTAAAATGGTGAAGGAATAATACCGAGTGCAGTTGAAGCAAAACTATAGAATATCAAAGATTTTATCTTGACACCATTTGTATTTTGGCCCCAAATATTCACTAATGAAATTCGTCAGAAACGAATGAAAACCTCGCCTATCTCCTATACAAAGTGACTTTATCAAAATGTTAAAATCACTTAAAATGCCACATAAATTAATATACAGATCTGGATTTTTGCACAATAACTTTGGTCTCAAATGTTCATCATGTATTTGTCAAAATCGGCTGAAAATCGGCTACCTCCCATACAAAGTGACTTCATTAAAATAGTTTATACTTTTTAAATTCCACTTCAATTTCTTTTTGATAATGTAATGAACAAAAATTTTTTCAAAAATGTTGTGATTTTTAAAGTTCACTATGAGTTTTAAATTTGGCAAAATCGTGTATAAACTCCGCCTATCTCCCATATAAAGTGACGTCATCAAAGTAGCATTTCCTTTGTATATAACAGAGAAATTATATGTGAAACTTTTAAATTAAAAATATTTTTTCTTAGCGCTAAACTGTCAGAGAGAGGAAGAGAGATAGAGTGAGTGATATTAAAAAAATGTTAAAAGAGAAAAAAAAATGTAGGTTGAAGTGCAGAAAAATAAGGTGTCAAGATGAACTACAGCTGTCTGTCAGCTTGAAAACCAGGCACCACTCACACACATACACACAGCCAAACATGCCACACATAGATTCAAATGCGATTTTTATTTTGCAGCTGCTGCCATGATGTTGCAGCTGGCAACGCTTGACTTGGTCGAGACCCTCATGGCGTATGTGGAACATTATTTCACATCGCTGCGCTGGGTTTTACTTACATAATTTTTGTTTTTGCGCTGGTTTTTGGTTGCTACTCGCAACACATTTGCAAAAAAAAAATGATTCTTTGTAAGCCAGAGAGCTGAGTTGAGGCAACTTCATATCCAGCAGCAGCAGAATAATGACTTCATTATGCCGCTTACCTTAGCACATACAAACGCGTATATTAAAAAAGTAATAACATTTATATAGAAGCACATATATTGCGCACACACACACAAACGCACACAAAGCCAGCCATGCATTTCTTAGCACATGTATTTAAACATAATTCTAATTAAGGTAAATATTTTTTAATAAATATAAATTAAAACTTTCACACACACACACACACTCCTCACTTCCATCTAAACACACATATTTAGAACGCTTAATTATTGGAGCATGCAATGCCACAGAAATCTAGTGTGAAAAGTTTTTTCCACTTCTCTAATAAACATAAGCGCAGCGCAGAAACGGAAGTGTTGTTTAGTTTTATATTAATATAAAATGCTGCCTGTTATTTTTTAAAATTTTAGTTTTAGCAACAGCAGCAGCATTCAGCTGAATAAAGTTAAACATAAACGCATCAGCAAAAACATCAATTTGCAACGTTTTTTTGGAGAATTTCATTCATTGCTTGATGAAATGCTTAGTAATCAGTTGTATTTACCTTAATATTTTATTTTTTTTGATGCATTTTTTTGCAACATAAAGTAAGTTGCTCTCTGCTTTTGACATTCACTTTCAAAGACATTTCAATTTGCTGCTGTCATCACATTCACATGTCTAAATTATCTCTGTATTCTCTACTCAAGTCATGTCAAGCTCTGAGGTGCTTCTATATACAATACATTTTGCTTTGCTCTTTTATATACGCATACATGCATGTTGTATATATTTTATAACTTCATAAAAGCAATTGATGCAGAAATTTGATTTCATTGAAGGCACTAAAATAAAATTTCCTAAATGCAATGCTCTTCAACGTTGTTTGTCCTCGACAGAGAGCTGTACAGTTTATGTGTTTGGCTGTCTGTCTGTGTGTCTATATCTGCCTGACCATCTCTTCATGTCTTGCATTTGAACATTTGACATTTTTTGTTAACTAAATTTGGAGTTGCTGCTCGAGTACCCTTTGGCTGCACTTCTACTTGACCAGCTTTGGTTATGGTCCGCGTTGCCTGTCCTCCTTCATTGCATAAAAATATGTTTGGTTTTTTATTTTTTCTATATACTAATGGTATTTTTTTATAGGTTTTTTTAAGCTCATGCAACCTTGCTACATGCCTGCAGCACTTGTGTGACTGACTGATGTTGTGTATCTTGACCTCATCAAATTATTTTCAAAGTGCACCAAACCAACACAGCATTTACTCGTGAACAGTGTTAAAAAAAAATCTGCAAAGAGGTTAAAAAAAAAAATGCTGCTGTGTTGGTCAAAATGGTTTGCCTTTAAAAGTGTCTTTAAAAGGTAAGTTTTTACTCACATGAAGATTTATTAAAATTTTTTTGTTTTCAACAATACTGAATAATATTTTTAAAACGAAATATGAATACGATTTTTTTACCTGAATTGTCCTGAAAACTTTTAACAAAGTCCTTAATATAGTTTTTTGTTTTTCACATAAAAGTTGTAACTGTTGCTTACATTTTGGTGTTATTTTATAATAAGCTAGCAAGCAGGTTGCGCTGCAAACAAAAACAAAGATTTTTTTTTTCTAATACTCTTATTCACTAGGCTTGGGCATTTTAGTTCACTAAAATTTTTAAAAAAATAAAAAATAAATAAAATAAACAAAAAAAGATCGCTCCTTTTAGTTCAGTTGAGTTTAATGAACTAGTTCATTCATATAGTTATTTTAGTTAATTTAGTTCGTTCTCTCTTTTAGTTTGCTTCGTGCACTCGTTCATGTTGTTAGTTCGTTAGGTCTCATATTTATTTATTTATTCATCAATGGAACAGGTTCCTTACTGACTACAAAATATTTGGCTAAGCCACTTAAAATAAATAAACTACAACATTTTTGGGAAAACCACTTTTATAAAATTAAGATTAACAATTTTTCATAATAATTTAAGATTAGAAAATAATATTCTATGTATTACATATTATAATATAGAATATTCATCTATAGAAACTATCTATTAGGACTCTTAACGCCTGCTTCGTCATGGCAAAATCAATAGCAATATTGCTAGGGAGCATATTATATTCTATGAGAGTCCTATTCAAAGGAGCATTAACCGCATAGTTTGTTCTGAGCATTTTAATAAAAAAAGATTGTAGCCATTTCAAACCAATATATAAGCATAGAGCACTATATGAGGGGGTTGGATCAAAATTTAAGGACTTAAGAGCGTATCGTGTAAATGATTTTTGAATCTACGTTTCAATACAATTTATAAGAGAGCTATAGTAAGGGCTCCAAATAAACGATGCATATTCAAGCTTAGATCTCACAAAAGCAGAAAAGAGTGCTTTATGCGTATATGGATCAATAAAAGCTGAACTATTGCGACAAAAAAAAGCATACATCGCATATGCTTTAGGTATAATAAAATTGATATGGCTAGCAAAAGAAAACTTAGTATCGAAAATCACACCCAAATCGACAGATTTTAGAATGTGGCTATCAATAGAACATGAGGTGTTAATGGGATTTTGAGTTTTTGAAAACGAGATATGATAACACTTTTTTATATTTAATGAAAGGCGGTTATTAGAACACCATGCAGATATATTTGACAATTGTTGTTGTAGATCATGTGCATCAGATATATTTTCAATAGTAGAATACAATTTTAGATCATCCGCATATAGTAGGTAGCTGGCATTTGAAAAACAGCTACCAATATCATTGATGAATAAAATGAAAAGTAAAGGGCCAAGAATGCTGCCTTGTGGAACACCAGAAAAGGCAACAAAAGGGGCAGATCTTATATTGTCAATTACAACATAGCTAACTCTTCCAATTAAATGAGACCTTAACCATTTCAAAAAAATGGAGTGAAAACCCATGTTTGATAGTTTTGAAACCAAGAATTTATGAGATACCTTATCAAAGGCCTTAGAAAAATTTGTATACATAGCAACCACCTGATATCCCCTGCTGAAAGCAGAGATGCAATCTTCAGTCAATACTGCAAGGTTAGATACTGTTGAGCGCCCCGATACAAAACCATGTTGGTTAGGAGAAATTAACCTCTTAACTTGAAAATGCATTTTGTTTTTTATTATACTCTCAAAGAGTTTCGAAATAGAAGAAAATCGTTAGCTCGTAGTATGTTAGCTCGTTATATCTTTTAGTTCAATAGGTCTTTTAGTTCGTTTTGTTTACTTGTTCATTACCAGTAGCTCGGTTCTGTAACTATTACGACAAATATTAACTTTTTCTGACGTCTTAGTGTTTCATTCCAAAATACTCACTTTTGCGAAAACTAGTGTTTCAGTAACTGATAAGCGAGTAAATAGTCTTCCGTGATGAAAAAGATAAATAAGCGAAAGGAAATATATGAGTGTTGAATTAATATTTTACAGGTTTCTATTCATTCCTACTTTTTTAGTGATTTAATTTTACTTTTAGTCAAAGAAAATTTGAGGGAAGTCGATTAAAATATGACGGAGAGATTTTCCTAAAGAAAAAGCTTTGTGCTCAGAAAATCTTTAGTTTTCATGATATCGCAATAGTTTTGATATAAAAATAGCGGCCATTTTTTAACATACCTTTTGTAACATCCAGACTTTTCAGCCGATACCGCATTCTACGTTTTTCTTTTACTGGGATCCCTTACTAAAATGAATATATACTTCACTCATATTTCGGGTGTTCATGTTTCTGCACCTCTATGGTGCATGTTTCTGCACCTCTATGGTGCAGAACCTTTCGAATGATACATGTTTTATTATCCTTCTTCTAAAATAAACATTAAAAAAGCTTACCAAAACTTTTGATGTTCACGTATTTATATATAAAATTAAAGCTTTTGTCGTATTACATCTTATGGTGAAACGATAAAGCATTTCAACCGCCAAAATACCAATAATTTAGAGGCCCTTTTATTATGTTTTGTCTCAAACAACCACAAAAAGCAACAACAACCAAACAGCTTTGTATTTTTCGCTCTCACAATCTACTCTTTCACAGCAATGCTGTTCAATATAGCAAATGTGTGGCTTTTTTTGCTGCCGTTTTTAAAGGAAGAAAAAGTATTTTATATTTCTAATTTTTTCCTTTCTTAATGACAAAACATTTGAACAAAAAAAAAAAAAATTATATTGTGCACTTGCTATGAACCAGATCTTTCGAATAATATAAGTTTTATTTGAATGTGTTGTCTAAGACTCCGTTTAAAAGGAGCTAAAGTTTGGTGTCTGCGTATTAACCCGTTAATGACAACGTATGATATATCATATGCGATAAAAGCATTTTTTAAAATTCCTCAAAAATCCTCAGCCACTGTAAAGCTTTTGCTTCCAACAGTAAGAGAAGGCCAAAAGCATGATTTTTCCAAAAAAATTTATAAAATTGACATTAAAGCATTTTTGCGTACTTTTTCGTTTCAGTTCATGCAGCATTTAAAAAAAAGTGAACAATGCCACTTAGGTGAGTTATTTTGTTTTATAAATCTCAAGAAAAAAGAAAATATAATTAAAAAAGTGCATTTCAAAGTAGAACGCCTACGCTAAGAAATGAAAATTATGATATTTTTTTCAAATTCTTTTTAGATTTTTTTTTATTTCTCTACTTACGAACCCTTATGTGTTTATAATCATGCGCTTCGCCACACCCAAATCCTTTAGATTTTTTTTAAACTTTAGAGTTTTCCGACTAATATTAATACAAACTTTTGCTGAAAATTTCAACAGCTAAACTCAACTGGTTCTGGTAGTGAGCATTAATGGGTTAATACATAGTTTAAGATAACAAATGGCTTCCTTAAAAATGAATGAATTTGGCTCCTTCCATACAAATTTTGAACAGTAATATATTTTGTAGGGAAATTTATATGATTTTTCTATAAAATTTTTTGAATGAATTTGTAGAATTTGTGTGGGAGTTAGGCGTGCTTTCAATCAAATTTAAATATTATTTAGGACAGTTCATAGGCTACTTTGCTTTTTAAATTTCACACCGACAACTTCATATAACTTACTATTTTTACCGAAATTTTAATGTCTTATTTCGTCGTTTTGTATGGGAGATAGGCGTCGTTATAGTGCATTTGTACTGAATTCGCTGCACGTTTTCAACTTGGAAGTTATTTTGCATTTTTGAATGTTTGTATGTATTTATTTCAAGTCGATTGTCTGAAATATTTCGGCTTTCAAAATGATTCATCATGATTTATGGTGCCATTTTGTATGGGAGGTAGGCGTAGCTGTAATGCAATTTTACTAAATTTGAACTGGTTTTTAATTTGAAAAGAAATGTGGACGTGCCTAATTTCCAGTGGATTGTCTAGTGCTTGCAGCTTTGAATGTGATTTTACATTCTGTATGGCGACATTTTGTATGGAAGATAGCCGTAGTTGTTGTGAAATCATACGGCATTTGTGACTTGAAAATGTTATGTACTTGCGGCTTTCACAGTAATTTTTGATGTCTTAATGGGGCATTTTGAGTTGGAAGATGTAGGTGTGGATTTTATCTGACTGTACTCAATTTAAAATATTCTCTTACACAGCTAACTAATGTATAACGTACCAGCGAACCTAAGCGATCAAACTTAGAGTTCTCTTAAAAAGTTACCAACATTTTTAAAATGTTGACCCAATTTCGACATTCTCCAAAATCAATACTTTTTTGACTTTTTAGCACTTTCTAACTATTTAAGCCTATAAATTTGCTTTAGTTTTTGTATAAATAAAATATGATTTTAAAATTAACCTCTTTATTATGTATCACGAAATAGCACACCAACGACAAGGAAAACACGAGAAGCAATAGAATTTCGTATTGAAAAAAGTATTGCTTCTTGTCGTTAGTGTATTGCTTGTCGTTGGTGTGTTTTTTCGTGATACATAATAAAGCGTTAAGTTTTTTGTACTTTAATATTTATATTAAATGTAAAAACATAATTGTTGACTTGGAGAATAATTTGTATATCAGAATTTCCACTCCAACACCTGTGTTTATTTTCAAAATCTCAGCCTAAAGATATGCAATGCATGCTTAACAATTCAAGCTACTTGCACAAACACACACACACACACACTCAATCACATGCAATGCCAAAATCTCGCAAATGCCTGCCTAATTGTTTGTTACAAATTTGTGCACGCCTAATATCTTGCGCCTAATTTATACCGCATACATTTTCTTAGCACTTTGCTTACGCTTCACGTCTCGCACGCTACGCTGCGCGCTACACTCAGTCAAATTTGCACTACTCTCTGATTAATTATTAATGTGCGCGATTTGTTTTATACGTTAAATTCGTTATTTATGGTGCATTTATGCATGAATTCGTGTTTCATTTTTCTGCACCAATTCCATTCCATTTGATTCCGTTGCGCAATTGAGCGGAAATTGTGTTAAGGCCATGCGGAAATTACATAGGAAATAAATCACGAAATGAATGAGTTATTGGAAGGAAGTCAACGATGGAGAGCGCAGAGCGGAAGAAGAAGCGCAATGAATTGGGTGAAAATGAAGTTAGTGAATTAAAGATTTTGGTATTTTTGTGCGTTTTTTGTGTGATAGTCAGGTGACTGAGTGGTGATTGTTAATAAAAATGCTACTTGCATCAGGGAAGCATACGTAATACAAAAACAAAGAAAAAGAACATATCGCTCATTAACTTCATAGCTCAAAAAAGTCATTTTACAAAAAACGTAATTAAAGTTTTCAATTGACTCACACCCTGTATAAAGAGATAGAGGGATTTTCTCTTCTGACGTGAAGAACATTCAAAATAATAACATGAAATTTTTACACAATATAAAGCATGATATAGATAACAATTCTACATCATTAACCCAAAAAGCTTGTTTTTTGAGTTATGACGTTATTCGAGCAAA
This sequence comes from Dichetophora obliterata, assembly GCA_963920525.1. NCBI lineage: Eukaryota > Metazoa > Arthropoda > Insecta > Diptera > Sciomyzidae > Dichetophora > Dichetophora obliterata. The sequence continues at coordinate 30,789,125 of OY986438.1, forward strand.
TGAGCGATATGTACTTTCATGAATCATATGATCATATGATCATACATTTGTTGTGGCATACAGGTGAGCGAATATAGCTAGCTAATTAAAAAGCTACTTACCACGTTCATTATGCATGAATTACAGGTGAGTCATTTTTTGTATATGATAACAAAACATATGTGAAGCATATGTGACACAAAAAAAAAAAGCCGAAAGAAGAACGTTTGTACGTTCATGAATCATATATAAACATACATTTTTTTGTGAGCAAGTTTTGCTTGTTATTAAAAAAGCACCTTAAGCTATTCACTGGCAATGAGTCACATGTGATTCATTGTCTAAATATATTTTTACATATGTTTCCTTGGAAAAGCATAAAAAAACTACTAAATATAATATATGAATGTTCATTAATCAAATATGAACATACATTTTCTCGTAGAAAAGAGATCAGCAAGTATTGCTTGTTAGTAAAAAACACCATTAACCATTCATTGGCCTTGATTCACATGTGATTCATTGTCTAAATATATGTTTACACATATTTTTGTGGTACACAGAAGAGCAAGTATTGTTTGTTGATAAAAAAAGTAATTTAACATGTACATGTGCCATGAGTCACATGTGATTCAGTGCCTATATATGCTTACACGTCAGCAAAGCATGACGACACAAAGATATAATTGAATAATGTTTGATCGTTCATGTATCATAAAAAGTCACCTAAAAACGTTCATTGCCCATGAGTCACATACTATTCACTGTCTAAGCATATATTTTTTTCAACTTCAGTTAACCATGTGTGACTAAAAAATTATGATAAAAGAACGTTTGAATGTTCATGTATCATATGTGAACACACATTTTTTTCGGTGACAAAAAGCCTGCAAATATGGCTTATTGATATAAAAGCATCTTAAAACATTCATTGTCAATGAGTCACATGTGATTCAGTGTCAAATTATGTGATTCTACGTTAGGAAAGCATGTGTGACACAAAGAAATATATACAGAAAAAAAGAGCACATGTGAATTATATGTGAACATACATTCTTGCTTGGCATACAAGTTGGCGAGTTGATTGCATGTTGATAAAAAAATATCTTATCAAATTTATTGCCCATGAGTCACATGTTATTCATTGTCTAACTACATTACTCTGTATCACGAACATGCACACCAACGATGAGAAAGACACGAGAAGCAATATTTTCTTCCATACAAAATTGTATTGCTGCTCGTGTCTTTCTCATCGTTGGTGTGCATGTTCGTGATACAGAATAATGCAGTAAATATATATTTTAATATCAGTGCAGCCTGTGTGACTCAGAAGTTATGATTCAAGAAAGTTTGAACGTTCACGAATCATATGTGAACATATATTTTTTTGGTGAAAATAAGACTGCGAGTATTATTTGTTAATAAAATAAAATCTTAATATATTCATTATCCATGCATCACATGTGAATCATTGTCTAAATATATGCTTCAATGACAGTGAAACATGTATGATTCAGTGTCAAATTATGTGATTTTACGTCAGTAAAGCATGTGTGACATAAAAAAATATGTACAGAAAAAAGAGCACATATGAATTATATGTGAACATACATTCTTGCTTGGCATACAGGTTGGCAAGTTGATTGCATGTTGATACAATAGTACCTTAACACATTCATTGCCCATTAGTTATATGTTATTCATTGTCTAAATATATTTTTTAATATCAGTGAAGCCTGTGTGACTCAAAAGTTATGATTCAAGGAAGTTTGAACGTTCACGAATCATATGTGAACATATATTTTTTTGGTGGAAATAAGACTGCGAGTATTATTTGTTAATAAAATAAAATCTTAATATATTCATTATCCATGCATCACATCTGATTCATTGTCTAAATATATGATTCAAGGACAGTGAAACATGTGTGACGCAAAAAAAAAAAACAGAAAAAAAGCACAGAAAAGCTATTTTACAATTTTACAAGTTTCGTGTTCATGAGTCACATCTGCTCCATTAGTTTTATATGTTAACACGTCAGTAAACAAATAATAAAAAAACATAAAAAAGCAATATCGTTTGTGAATCATATGTGAACATTTTTTTTTATAGAGACTTGTGGATAAACATGCTTCAACAGTGAACGTGTAATTTTTCTCAGAATTTACTATTATTTTTTATTTGTTTTGTGTTATTTAAAGCTGTCATATTCTTATTTAAGCACTAGTTGGCACATTGAATTACTTTCTGATTGGCACATTGAATTCTTGCTAAACTAAATACCTTTGATTGGCTTTAAAGCTGCTAAAATGTATTTATTATTCTGCATGCTTTTAGTGCTTAGCTTGAATATCCTTAAGTATGCTGTACAAAGGCCTGCGAACTATATATGTATAAATTACTTAAAATAGCTTGTGCATCACATGTAATTTAAACTTTAATGCATTCTTTTAATCATTAATTCACTAACACATACAAGAGCTTTTGAATTCGCAATTAATACATAGTCAAAGCCTTGGGGTGCATGTGTGTCAGTTTTCGCTTGAATGTGTTGTGTTTTAACGCAGAAAAATTTGTGTAGACACAAAATTATATGTATATGTTTATATATGATATATGTGTTTGTGTGTTCCTTATGCCCTGATTGCCTTGAGTCTTATCGTTCTCTGCTCATTCTTCTAATGCTTCCTGCGAAGACTCGGCTTAAGATTCCGATAGATAAACAACATAAAGTGATTTATTTGACATTTTAACCTCAGGCTAAGTTTGTAATTAGTTATACCATTCCTGCATGTATATGTTAGTGTATGTGTGTTGCTTTGTTTGGCGGCACTTAAATTGACTTAAATACACATGAAGTCAGACAAAAGTTCGCTTAATGGAATGGAAAAAATAAACAATGCCAAAGCTGCCAAAAGGTATGCGGAACAATAATGAGGTTTTTGTTGTTCACATCAAAAAATGTTCTTCTATAAAATTTGTATCTATGAATATGCTTATATTCAATTTTTGTATATATAGAAATATGTGCTACAAACACAATAAACTCTGGTGCCCCTTACTAAAAATGTCGAATATAGAAGTAGAAAATACATCTGCATTGTCTTTAATGAAATTGTGTCAAAATGGAATGAAAACAAATATCGTTTATAGCCATTTTACTAATTTACCCAACTTAGTGGCATTTTTTAAAACGTAGTCGTACAGGATAACAACCCAGCAGGGAAACAAGCGCTTCAAAAAAACAATAGAGAGCTTCATTCTCCTTGTGTATAGCGCATTTTATTTGATTTTTCATTTGATGAAGGAAAAATAGAAAAAATTGTTTTAAAACGATTTGATGAATTTTTAAAATTTTTTAAAATTATTGTTTTTTTACTTTAAAATCGAATACTTTTTTTTCAAGTGCAACGTTATCGTTACGGAAAGTGCTAAAAATATAGCGCTATACTATAGTATAATTATTACAAAGTAGGAGCGACAATTTTTGCGGTCAACATATGTCAAACTAAAGAAAATCAAAGCGAGAGCATGCTATGGTTGCTATGGCAGCTGATGCAAAATGTAGATATCAAAAATGTTTTGTGTCAAACAAAGAAAATAAATAAATAAATTTAATGTAAGTTTAAAAAAAAAGTGTTATTCTACGCTCGTTTTATGCTTTATTTTGTTTGACGTTCGTATGCTATGAACATATCGTTTGTTTCTATGTGTTACAAGATTCTCCAAATCTTAAAAAAGAATTCCAGCAAACATTTTAAAGCTTCAATACTTCTGGGAATATATGTTCTACGTTAGTGTGCATTTTTGTGATGCGAAATAAAGCAGAAAGATAGATCAAATAGAATGAAAATATACTTGATGCGATAAATTTTCATCGAAAAGAGGTATTGTAATCATTTTTAAGAAACTTTTTTAATGCTTGGGTATTTTGTGAAATATATTAAAACAATAATTTGGAAAAATACATTTCCAAATTTCGGAAGAATAGTTTAAAGGAAGAGGCAACCAGAACAAACAAAACCCCTGGTATCAGGCTTAACATAAAAATGAAAATCCCTTTTGCTTTAATGTCATATATTTCAGAGGAGTTTATTCGAACAAGTCCCAAATCATATAAAATTTAAACAATGGGTTGGACTCAGCTTAATCACTCAAGACTTCCGAAGATGGAACGGGTAGCTCCTTCCGAAACAGTATATCTAGTCTGCTGTGCGAAAGACTTTATACAGAATTATTGTTGTTGTTGATCTTCTCTTAAACATACTGGATCTAAATAGCTGATAACTAAATACGCGTAAAAATTCAAAGAGTAGATTGTAATTAATTATCTAAACTAAATTTTTTGTACAAATTTAAAGAGTAGATTGCAATTAATCATCTAAACTAAATTTCGTCAAAAACATCATGTGGATATCATAGGTTTCTTGTGACAGAAAAAATGTTAAAATTTTTGCGTAGAACTGAAACAATTTTCCTAAAAATGTTATGCCTTATGAAAGAGTATTAGATAAATGTCAATCCAAATTTAAATTATTTTTAAAATATTAACCATTCTTCCTATTTTTTTATAGACAACTAGCTGATATACCCGGTGTTACTCGAGAGTCACTTATATAAACATTTTAACATAAACTTCTCGATTAAATGTTTTTTAAAATCGGGAATATTGAAAAACATGTTGAATTTTATTTGAATTTTATTTTATTTAATTTTATTTATCTACCATTAGAAAGGTAATTGAATGAACATTAATCCAAAAAAGTTTAGGAAAATTTTTGTTGTTGGTGGTTCCATCTCTTGTGGTGAGCTAATTGAATTCAAGGGGTACGAAAAACATATTTTAAAAATTAAAAATTTTTTATATTTACTTAAGCTTAAAGCAAGCACAATTACCTTTTCAACAAAAAAAAAAAAAATATGGTGGGACTCAATGCGTCCTTGAGATATGGACATTTTAACGTTTAAACAAAGATTAATATTAAAAAACATATTGAACTTTTTAACAAAAAAATTTTTAATGAAATATATATATATACAGCGGAGTTATTGGCATTAAAAGTAAAAACTTTGATTTTCATATAATTTTTGTCTCATTATTAGCTATCAATGTTTTATGAAAATTCGTTGTGCTAAAAATGATTGTACCTACTAAAATTTTTATTAGCTGCGTTTTTTCATTGGAGATCAGGATCGCATTTGCAGATCATATAATCGCATTTGCAAGCAAAGCAAAAACAACAAAAAGTCCAGCAAGTGAGCTAGACATTTAAATTGATCCAATTCTATGTTTTTAAGTGTTAATGACGCTAGATGACCTGCGACTGAAAAAACTGGCATTACTGCATTATTTAACTTTTTAAAAGTTTGGTAGCAATAGCATTTTCGCAAAATATTTCGCAAAACTTATCTGCTAGCTGTATAAGAACATCAGATATTCTTCTGTAAGCAGAAAATACCGCCACCTGTCTGTAATCCCAAACGTGTGGGGTTAAATTTGAAGAAACTTTTGAAAAAACAGTATTCAGCTTTTCACCGCAAGGTGTAAGTATAGTCTGTACCCACACATCTTACAAATGTGGCGCCATCTATCTGTGAATTTAACGCACAGATCAAAACTAATGAAATAATTGTGCTGACCAGATGCGCATATGTTTTATTATATCGCCATATAGCTAAAACTGATTACATGAAAATATTTACTTTAACAGCATTCTTATTCACAGGCATTTTTTCGATAAAATTGTGATATATATACAACATTTAAAGTACTATTGATAAAGAACTAAGTGACAACGGTGACACAATAGTGAGAAAAAATAGAGCCATCACAACAAAACAAATTTAACAGGAGGGGGGCGGGGTGTGGGGAGGCAAAAATATAAAAAAGATTTTATAAAATCCAAAATAATCGTAATTACTTTAGACACACAACTGCATTCTTAGAGATAAATGGGGACGTTCAAACTACATAGAGAATCCAAAATAATCGTAATTACTTTAGACACACAACTGCATTCTTAGAGATAAAGAAAATATAAAGAAGATTTTATAAAATCCAAAATAATCGTAATTACTTTAGACACACAACTGCATTCTTAGAGAAAAATGGGGACGTTCAAACTGCATAGAGAATCCAAAATAATCGAAATTACTTTAGACACACAACTGCATTCTTAGAGATAAATGGGGACGTTCAAACTACATAGAGAATTCTAACACAAAACTAAGTTTTATTAATAGTCTGGTATGAAAAAAATAGATTTTTAGCCATAACTTTTGATTGGAAAGAGATATTGGGGTAATTTTTTTCACAGAAATTATTTTTGAGACTTGACTTTTTTGTAAAAAATATGGTACCCTTGTTGTTTTGATGACAAAAACAGTAAAATAATTTTTGCGCTTAGCTGGAAGAATTTTTGCAAATAAATGCTATGTCATATGAAAGGTAGTCAGATTTGCTGTTTTTAATTGATTTCATTTTTACAACAACAACAATTTTTGAGTCATTTTTTGAGTAAAAAGTCAATATTTTGGAATTTTTTTGGCATACTCATAAAACATATATACACTAACTTAACGGTACAGTTCGACCTATTTTTGTAAAGTGATTTTATTGAACTTTTGAACAAAAAAAATTTGAATGAAATATATTAATGGACAGCGGAGATATTTGCATCGAAAGACCAAACTTTGATTTTCATGTCGTTTTTTTCTCATTCTTAGGTAACGATGTTTTATGAAAAAGTCGTTGTACAGAAAATTTCTCCAATTTTGAAGATATGTGAGTGTTTTTGATGTCAAAATAACAAAAAAATTTTAAAATTAAATATAAAAAAATCTCCTATAGTAAAAAGTTTTATAATAACAAAATTACCGTTAGTTGAAAAATTTCAGAGGGGGCGTGGCAAAAACTAAGTATGTAACATTTTAAGTTGGGATAAGCTTAATATGTGTACCTAGTTTGAGCAAAATCCGTTGAGCCGTTTAGATTTGTATAAAGGCCAAACAAACAAACAAACAAACAAACAGAAAATGAGTTTTATTACTATAGATAATTATATCATTTTGAAGATTCTTGCAAATTATATATAAAATAGAAATGGTGAGGTAACGGTAAATATTTTTATATTTTTCTTTAGTTTATGCTTTAATTGTGCATTAAATTGAGCTTTGAAGTAGGAAAATTTGAGCAATCGCTTGTAAAGTCAAATATTTAAATTTAAAATCCTTTTTCTCATTTTGAGCTAATGACTTTGCATAAAAATGTATTCTAATAAGAAAATCTACAGTTTTTAAGACATCTCAACGGTTTTAATTTTAAAGTAGAAGACATCTTTTCTAACATAAAGCTGTAAAGGAAAACAAAAAATTTTTCATAGATCGTTATTTCTCTTACCTAACGACCTTCACCCAATAAATGCATACATTGTACTAAGAAAATTCTTAGTTTGTAAGATATCTAAGAATTTCTGATGTCAAAAGAATAAAGATTTTATAAGATTTATCAGCCGTAAGAAATTTAATCAAAATATTGCATTATTTTCAATGTTGCCAGGTGCCTTTCACCATTTACCCCTAGATTGGATTTCAAATCACCCAAAAATTCCCTTAAATTTTTTTTCGAAAAACATACAAAAATTTCATGGGTTCAAATGAAAAATAGTGCAACTGCAATGTAATCCTATGTATTTAAAGGGCTGAGCTATTGGATGTCTTTAACAAGGGCAGAAAGTTGCTTCATAGTTCTAAATTGTCCAATGTGGAATTAACCAAAAAATTAAGTCTTACTTTTGAAAGGCGGCTTGCTTCGTCTCCCACTTTTTGATATATTTTTGGGCATATGTTTTTTGTCTTTAGTTTTTCCTATACTTGCTTTGTTTTTAGTTTTTACACGGAAGCAATCAATTGCAAGTAAAGCGCGAAGAGAATTTGAAGTGAAGTGGGAAATAATTGGTAATTTATTTGAAGTGCTACTAATTCAGCATGTTTTTTAAAAATGTTGCTGAAATACCCAAGAAGCCAAAAATCTTCTTTTCTTAAATTTTTATCATAATTTTAAGGAAAAGTAAGAAAACCTTATTTCCAAAAGTCAATTTTTCAAACACCCCTAAAAACCCTTAAATACATTAAATCTCAATAGAAAACCCCTAAAGATTCATTACCCCTAAAATCCCTCAACAAAGTTAAAAAACCCCTAAATTTAGGGGGAAATCACCTAATCTGGCAACACTGATTAGGGGAATCTGGGAATCTGGAATTAGGGGAATCTGGCATTGCTACCTTAATATAGAAAGGACCTAAATCATTTTTTTTTAATTTACAGGAGAAGGAAAAAACTTAATAAAAAATTAAATTTTGCGGGTGAGCATTTTTTTAAGTGGGGTTTTGTATTTAAGATACTCAACAATTTAAAGCTGTAGCAATTTTTTTCTATCAATTTTTTTCTGTAAAAATTTTTTTTTGCAAACATTTAAAAAAAATCGATTTTTAAAAAAATTAGTTTGGGCCTTTCTCTATTAAGGTAGCGATATGTAACACACCAAAGTGCTTATTATAGGGTATCCGTAAGAGATGACGATATTCTCCTCAGTTATTTTGAATCGACTTCAAAATGGAGGAGGGTCTCAAGTTCGTTGGCTACTTTGATTTTTTCTAAAGAATATCTAAAAAAGTGCGCGGTATTCGAAAAATAGGCGTGTCTATATTAAAAAATATACTTTATCTCGAATAGTATTGACACTTGGGTACTGAAATTTAGTACAGGTAGGCACAATTTAGGGTAGGCACAATTATCAAAAATTACTGTCAATAAAGTAAGCGTTATTCGTAAAATGGGCGTGGCAATATTATAAAATCTATGTATCTCGAATAATATGAAACTGGGGTACTGAAATTTAGTAAAGAAGTAGATACAATTATGACCAAATACTTTCAATAAGTGGCGTTATGAAACAAAGGGGCATGGAAATATTAAAAACGCTGTATCTTGCATAATATTCACACAAGGGTATTGAAATTTCTACCCCCATAGACACAATTTTGGCAAATTACAATCTAGAAAGTGGGTATCTCGTATAACATTGACAATAGGGTAAAAAAATTCGTTATAAAAATTTGTAGAATTATAACAAAAAATTATGAAGAAAGTAGGCAGAATTCGACAAAGGACGTGTCAATATTAGAAAAACACTGTATTACTGTAACACTGAAATTAAATACATGGGTAGGCATAATTATTACAAATTACGGTCAAGAAAGTAGGCGTCTTTGGACAAAGGCTCATAATAATATTAGAACAACACTATTTCAAATAATATTGAAACAAAGGTAAGAAAATTCGTAACAAAAATTGGTAGAATTATAACAAAAATTATAAAGAAAGTGGGTGGAATTCGACAAAGGGCGTGCCATATTATAAAAACATTGTATATCGAATAATAACTATTAACAGTAGGGTTTTGAAATTTAGTACAGCGGTAGGCACAATTATTACAAATTACGGTCAAGAAAGTGGGCATTATTGGACAAAGCGGGGTAAAAATATTAGAAAAACACTGTATTTTGTAAAATATTGACACTAGGCTTATCAAATTAATTACAAGAATAAGTAGAATTATTACAAAACCCGACGAAAAAAGTTAGCGGAACTTTAAAAAGGGCATGCCACTGTTAAAAAACACTGTATCTCAATTATTATTAGCACTTGGGTATTGAAATTCGGAGCAAAAGTATATAGAATTATAACAAAACACGATCAAGAAAGTAGGCGAAAATGAACATAGGATTTTAGGGTACTACAATTCGTTACAATAATGGATAAAATTATTTCGAAAATTTATCATATTTTCCAAAAAGGAAGAAATAAAAACTTTTCATAAAAAAAACGACTTAAAAATCACTGCAAAGTAAAAACTGACTTTTAATTACTTTTCCTTTTAATTTTTTGGTCAAACTGGAAGGTGCATTTCCTAACAAACAAAAGCTCTCGTTTTTGTGTTCAGTGATCGAAAGCATAAATTGTATAAACCTTATTATATCACCATCAACTTTAAAAGCTTTTTATTCATAAAGAAATTAGTATCTATATTTATGATATTAAAACGAAAAAGAAATAAGAATAAAAAAAATAAGATTTCTAAAATAATAATAAATATAAATAAATTTTCAAATTTGACCAAGGAATCAATAGGAAAATTAATTTAAAATTAGTTTTTACTTTGTTTTGTAGTGATTTTGAATTCGTTTTTTTGTATTAAAAAGTTTTTTGTAGATCTAATCACTGTCTAAAATTCCTTCGTACACCATTCCCTTATGTATCTTTAAGGTTAAGGTTGAACTACAGACCCCTCTTGTGTAACACATATCGAATCCTTACAAAGCTACAAACAATTTGGTTAACAAAAAAAAAAAATAATATTTTGTGCAAATCTAACATCAATGAATTAAGGCAGTATTCTAGTGAAAAGGACCGAATTTCAGGCCTTTTTTGGCGGTAGATAAAAAATGACTTATTAATATTTTTAGTATTTAATTTTTTATTAAGTGTTTATTAATATATGAATAAGAAAAACAATTAAAAAAAACCAAAAATTTAAAAAATTACAGGCTGGTGAAGTGGGGGTGTTAAAAAAGGGTGCCTCCATGTTGACACGATTTCAACCCTTCCAGTCGTCTAAAAAAAGAAATTGAAGCACCAAGAGCAACAACCGGATAACTCCACTTTCTAAAATTTTGAGAAAAATAAAAAAAAACATCGTAAAAATTAAGAAACCGAATTTATGCAAAATTTTCATTTATTTTTGAAAGAAAAACATAAAAACATATTCATTGAATTCAAGAAAACTAAAAAAAAAATCTTTTTGTCATTTAGGAAACTAATACTGAAGTTTTGGAATTAACCGGTTTTTACACCGTTTTTGGTGACTATTAATTCAGAGCCTCGTTATCATCATCATATTCTAAATTTTCACTTTCTTGTAGATACTGCTGGGACTCAAGGCTATTATAAAAGTGCATATCTGCAGCAGCAATATACTTTTTAGCCAAATTAATGACATCCTCGTACTTTTTTGGGTTGAGGGGAAGGCGGCGTCTGTATAGACAATTTGGTTTGAAGGGGTCACCTTGCACATTTGCTTTTATTTCTGTTTCGTAAGTCGTTAATGGCCCATGATGATTAATGGAAGCTGATATTGAAGTAGTATTTCCTTCCTTGACATAAAAAATTTTTCGATATATTGAAATGGTCCATTTTATCAATTTTTTGTTGGTCACAGTTTTTTTGTAGAATGGACCCAAACTGGCCTTAAAATAAAAAATGGTGTTATTGGTCACGGATGTGACATTAAATGTTTTGGAAAGCTTTGCTACTACGTTTCGCTAATCTTTGGGTAAATAAAGACGTTCAACGCGCCATTTTTGCTATTCAATGACACCAAAAGAGCGATCGCATGGCAGAAAGCTATGTCCCGGTTCTGGTAAATGATGTTCAATGACACTGATATTTTTGTACTTACCAGAATATGTAAGTACTGGACGACAGTGTTGTTTTTATTTTGAGCGCCACAATTATCGGAAAATAAGTATAATTTAGTTACACTTCCACTCAAAAAGTTGTCAATAAAATGGTGCAAAAAGCTGATAACTTCGTTTGGATCTTTTTTTCCTAATTGTTTCATCGTACATGTACGTGTGGCTTTTTTTGGTAGTGCATTGATAAATACAAGAATTAAAAACCCATAGCTGCCTTTTATATAAAACATCACCAGATGGATGGTATTAAAGAAAGTGGCAAATTTTGCTGAAAATCAAATGTTAAACACTGTGTTATCTTTTTTAGCACAAAGCACTATTTTCGCATAAATCATCGTAAAATGCCTTAGCTTTATTTACGTGTAGATCTTTTTCTATTTTAAGTGAACTTCGTTCTTCCTGTGACTCAGCTGCTGAAACTTTTTTTTTCATAAGTGTCACACGTCTGACAAGTATCAGATCTAGGTGATCCAAACGAAAGTTTGAAATTTTTCAAAAAATGTTCTCCATTGAAAGCGTAAGTTACTCTTGGCTTTGGGTTACCATTTTCTTCATTTAGCAAATCAAAAACTTTGGGCTCATACATTTGTAAATAAAGATTATACATTTTTTAACGTTTAAGTCTGAAGCTAGGTACCTCCATCCTTTATTTTGGCTATAGTGTGAAGATCGTTTTGGGACACTTTTAATGTGACTGTCGATGTTCTGGATAATATATTCTGGAATCTTGTTTGCTCTGTTCGAGTGCCGTCTTCTCATGTTAGAAGGCGCTGTTATATTATTAAGCAAAAAGCCTGACATTTGACATTTTCTTACTTCATTTTCACTCGCAGAACGACGTCTTTGAACAGAATTTTGATGTATTAACCCACACAAATATGCATCCTGTATTTCCTTATTTCCCAGTTTGCATTCCGTTCTCCTCTTTTTTGTTCTTACTTTTTTATACATGTTCTTATTTTGCACGCTTTTTTCCCTGAACAGGAGACAAATATAATACGTGGTGAAAATCGAAAAAAAAAATAGTTTACCTTTTAGAGCAAGTAATGTTTCGACGCTTGATGTGTGTTTTTCATCAGATTTATCTATATAAATATTCTGAACCCGATACTGAAAAGTCTAATTCAGTTTTACTCATTTTAACTTATTATTCAAATCAAATTACAGGTTACAGTGACGTTAACAACTGTTTCACTTCAGTACACTAAGATTAACCTAAACTAAATTGCATCGCATACTCTCATCTAAAAGCACCATTTGTTTGCCTATGAAAAGCTTATTTAGTGCGGTGCAAAAACATGACAACTCCTGGAGTTGTCTTATTCTTGCCCCGTTTTGAAATCAGAGAGTATTTCAAATCTGCTTTTGATTACTTTAGAGTCGAGATAGTTGCATTTTCATTACACCGACTTATGCGGATTTTTTTTCTTTTAATATTAGCATCAAAAAACAATTTTTGAAAAAATGTGGAGTTATCCGGTACATTAATCAGAATGTTGCTATGACCCAAACTAAGCAAATCATGACAAGGCCCTTTTAAGCGAAATGGCGACTTTTTGAATCAAATGTAAATTTTCAACCTTTTTTTCCAAATTATTAATTTTTTAAATATATTATAAAACAAAACTTTTACGTTATCCTACTTTGAGGATATATATATATATACATTATCTTAGTAGAGGGATATATAAAAAAGGCCCACACCAAATTTTTTGTTAATCGATCCATTATAACTTGAGATATCATGTCAATCGCGTTAGAAAAAGTAGTTTTGAGAAAAACGCGTTTAAAGTTTCAGTCAGTTAGCTTTTAGGCAGTCTAACTGACGACTTGGCCTGACATGTAACACGACCTGAAGAAAATTGCTATAACATTTAAAATAATTCGAATTTCAAAAAATTCTTTTTAGGATATCTCCTTGAAAATTTTTTTCATTTTTTGAATTTTCTACATTAGAATTATGTAGGATAACTAGGATAAACACACAGACGCATCAACAATTTTCTATATTAAGATAAATATCTAGAAACAATTTTATTAATTCTCAGTTAAACATTTAAACAAAAGTAGTGTAATAAAATTTGACTTACTTTTACTAAATCAGTCTATTGGAAAAATTACAAGAATTTTAGTGATTTTTCCTTTTTTTTAGTGCAAAGTGGTTTAGGAAGTGTCTAAAAAGTGTTAATAAAAACACCTAAAAATTTGTATATTGTGACCTTAAAAAGCACACATAGAATTTTTACTTAAATGGAAAAGAAAAATAAAGAAAATCTGAAAAGTAAGCTAAAAATTTGAAGTCGTAATTTAAAAGTAACAGAATTTAATCTTTAAAAATTCTGGAAATTAAGATACTTTATTTTGTCAGTAGACACTTTATTTTGTTTTAAACAACTAACAAAATTGATTTACAAAAGTGATAAGCTTTTTAACAAGCAGATTTTTAAAGTTGCTTAACAATGTTGAGTTTTCACAATATTTAGCTTAATTTCCGGTAGCGCAAGCATTCGATTACATTTTACTTTTATGATGATTTATTACTTAAACGTACACACACACACGCGCACTCACAGACATCCTGTGTACTATTATTTTACATACATATTTTATGTTTTTCTCTTAGTTGCAAGAGCATTGCAAATGTTGGTGCAATGCAATTGAAAATTCGTTGAAGCTGCAGCTATAACTATAGCTAGAGCTATAGAGCTACACTTCCGCTAACGTCTGCCTGCTCGATAAGCAACAAACCGGAAGTGAAATAAAAAATTATTGCTTATAAAGCATAGCTAGCATCAAAAATATATTCAAACACAAATGCAATCATTTTTCATGCACGCGTTGCATACGTCAAAATATTCACAGACATTTGTGTGCTTGTATATTATTCGTGTTGAACTTTAAACAGCTTTTTAAAAATATGATTTAAAAAAAAAAATTATAAAATTATAAAAAAAGGAATGAGTAGCGTCTTGTTATTTTGTGCCATACTGTATGTACAATGCGTGAAAGAAAAGCAGTCAAAAATGCAATTTTCGGCTTTGCAATCTTGCGTTTTTGTTATATTGTATGGTGGAATTTGCCATCAGCTGCTTAAACGTTGATAAAAGAGAGTTGGGGAAAGAAGCAGAGAGATGCCGGTGTCAAGGTGTTGTTTGTTTGTGACACTTTCAGAATAAATATGTATTTATTATTGTTGTGTATTTCTTTGCGTTTGTATTATTGTTGCTTATTTCAGCTTTTTTACTTTATTCCAAGCGCTACGCATAAACTTTCTGCTGCTTTGATTGCATGTGTTGCGAATTTCCGCTTCCGCTCTTGCTAGATTATGAAGCTTTGTTATGCTATGCTGACGTTATTGAATATGCGACAAAATGACTGTGCTGGTGTTGTGTGAGGCAGATATGAACGTGTGTGTTGCTTTTATATCAAAGAATACTAATATACTTTTAAAGGTGAATTGTTGTTTGCACTAGATTTCTTATAAATTAATTAAATTTTTAAGCGAAAAGCCTAAAATACACCTACATTTTCCTGCATAAAATTAAAAAAACTGACATATTAAGAGCGACATATTTTTCTGTTGGTTAAGAGATAATTCACTGACAAGTATTCGTTTTTCTTCCCTTATCTGACTGCTAAAAGATGCATGCCTAAACAACAAAAATCTGTTCAAAGATGGCAGTTATAAAATCGGATTGTGTCTTGGCCAAAGCACACTACAACATAAAAATTCCCTAACACTAACTTAGCAAATATCAATAAATTGTCTTATGTTTATGTTAGATGTTAAAATAGTAGAAATACTGAACTAAAACTAAAATAAAAAAAAATAAAAGAAAAAAAATATTTAAGAAAATCCAAATAAAAAATCTTAAGAAAAACCTGAAAATGTTTATAAAAATATCTTTAAACCTTTAAAAAATTATATAAGTATAAAATTTGATTTTTTTATTAGAAAATGAAATTTAGGATATGATAAAAAAAAAGATAACGAAAGTATGTTTAGATAACTAACATCACAAATGTAAAGGCTAAAAAATAAAAAAATAAAAAATTAAAAAAGAATACAAATTTTTAACACACGTTTAAAAAAGAAATTGTAAATAAGAAAAAAAAGGAGAAATTAAGTGATACAAATGAGGCAGCAAATATTACAAATAAAAATATTAATAATATATTATAATTATATTAAACAATAATATAATTAATAATAGAAATGAAGGAGAAACTAAAAAACGAACAATAAATTAAAAAAAAATTTGTGAAAGTAGGAAACAAATTTTAAAAATTTTAAAATTAAATAACAACAAAATCAAATATTAATAAAAAAAACTTATAAAAAATTTTAAGTTAAATTTAAAAATATGAATCAAAATTTATAAAAAAAGACACAGTTTTGAAAGTATCGTATGTATAGATGTAGAATTTTTTATTCCTTCTAAATTAAATGTTATTCAAAGTTATGTTTAATATATGGAAATAAATATTCGGAAAAATATAAATTATTGAATTTTCCTGCAGTAAATAGCATACACACATATATATATATACATATATATATTCTATAAGTAATTTCAAATTTAAATTTTAGTTGACAAAATATAGTTTTAATATGGATAAAATATAATGCAAAAATAAATAATTCGAATTTATTATGATATATCAAAAATAAAAAGAGTTTTCAAAGCATAACGCATGCGCAAACCTACGTAGTAGTAATACATTTTTTTGTAGCTAAATACTGACTCTGCAACTACAGTGGTGCGCAAAACAATAGCAACAAAATCGGTACGCTGCTACAAAATCGTGTATTTTTTTAAATATACAAAAAAAGACACAGTTTTGAAAGTATCGTATGTATAGATGTAGAATTTTTTTATTCCTTCTAAATTACAGAAAAATGATTATAGGAACCAAAGCATATATTCATACATCATATTAAAAACAAATCATATTCAAATTTGGTTTTGTTTCTTTATTAAATTTAAAATTAATGTGACTACATTCAGTTTGTCTGAGAGCAAAACAAAAGCAACATAATTAATATTTGGTGTAAGATCCATTTTTCTTGATAACCGCTTCACATCTGAGCGGCTTCGACTCTATTAAAGTAGATATGTATTAGGAATATGTTCCCAATTTAGTTTCAGGGCTTCATACAGTGCAGTCTTAGTGGAAAACCTTTGACTAGAAACTTTTGCCTTAAAAGTCCCAAAAAGATTTTCAATGGGATTTAAGTCATTGTGATTGTGCCGGCCAATCAAGGACTTGAATTCCATTGCCTCTAATGTAATCTTTGATGAGCTTTGAAGTGTGCTTCGGTCGTTGTCGGGCTGAAACGTTCACTGAAGCGACATATTCCACTCTGAATGTGGTCACATCTTGCTTTCTAAAATGTCGTTATATACAAATCGATCCATACTTCCATCGATTTTTGGAAATGGTTCAACTTCATTATAGGAAAAACAAGTCCAGACCATAAGCCACCGCCTCCGTGCTTAAAATTTATTTTGCAGTTTCGGGCTTCAAGTCGTGTACCTGGGTGGCGCCGTACCATGCACATCCCATCTGAATTAATCAAATTGATCTTTGATTCATTGCTAAAAAACGGTTTTCGATTTTTTGAACGGTCCAATTTAGGTGCTCTTTTGGAAGACTGAGTCTAAAAAACAATAAATTGCAACTTGTTGTCACAATTTCAGACAGAATTGTTTAAATTGTAACACCTCACCTTGTTTTTTATGCTTAGCTGTAAGCAAAGGTTTCTCTGCCGGTCTGTAACTTCTTTAATCGTTCTCAAAGGCTCGTTTTCAAACAGTGCTGTGATGGATATCTGAATCAAGTGTCCGAACGTACTCTTTGGATGTGGCAAATGCATTTCGTTTGAACACGCCACAAATGTTCCTGTCATCACGCAGCGATGTCTTCCGCAGCCGCCCTCTTTAATGTACCGTTGTTACCTCTTTTGTGTTGGTATATTTCTTTATAAATCTGCAAACTATTGACCGATTAATATCAAAGTGTTTCACGTTAGATACTTGCGAATTTTCGTTTTTATATTCGGAATTAGTTTTTAATTTAAGAGCTTCACAGTATTTAAAACGTGCCACTTAAATAGAACAGTCAATGTTACAACTAGCACAAAAAAACTAAACTTAAATGTTTATGACTTACAAACAACACGTGCTTTACAATAACGGAATTTTTACCAATAATTCTTGGAACTTCTGTTCTCTTTTTACATTTTTCAAGTTTTGTTGCTTTTGTTTTGCTCTCAGACAAATTGAATGTAGTCACATTAATTTTAAATTTAATAAAAAAACAAAACCAAATTTGAATTTGATTTGTTTTATATATGATGTATGAATATATGCTTTGATTCCTATAATCATTTTTGTGTGTCCCTAATATTTAAAAAGATACACGATTTTGTTGCAGCGCACTTATTTTGTTGCTATTGTTTTGCGCAACACTGTACATTTATCTGTATTCTCTATTGTATTTATCTTGCTGAAAATAAACAAAACCAATAACAAACGACAAAAACGAAAGTAACTGATAAGTATTTATATATGTATCTACATTTTACATACATACTAATAAACAACAACAACAACAGCAACGACAGCAACAACGACAGCAAAAACGACAGCACGACGACAGCAACAACAACAGCAACAACGACAGCAACAACGACAGCAACAACGACAGCAACAACGACAACAACAACGACAGCAACAACGACAGCAACAACGACAACAACAACGACAGCAACAATGACAGCAACAACGACAACAACAACGACAGCAACAACGACAGCAACAACGACAGCAACAACGACAGCAACAACTACAGCAACAATGACAGCAACAACGACAGCAACAACGACAGCAACAACGACAGCAACAACGACAGCAACAACGACAACAACAACGACAGCACGACGACAGCAACAACGACAGCAACAACGACAGCAACAACGACAGCAAAAACGACAACAACAACGACAGCAACAACAACAGCAACAACGACAGCAACAACGACAACAACAACGACAGCAACAACGACAGCAACAACGACAGCAACAACGCCAGCAACAACGACAACAACAACGACAACAACAACGACGACAACAACGACAGCAAACGACACGATAGAAAACCAAACCAACAACCACAATAACAACCATAACAATAGCATAAGGGCGCGTTTATAGTGGCGACTTGTTGATTTGCCGAGCCGAGCTGAAAGCGTGTCAACCTAAAAGCAGCTAGTAGTGCGTATAGTGCGGGTTTACCGCAGCTGACCTGTTGCAGATGGGTTTTAACTACTTTGTGTTGTTCGTATATACTACGTTTATTTTTGCAATTAAAAAAAGTCCTGTGATTTCGTAGGTGCTTTTCACTTTCCTCAAAACAGCGGATAACAAGTGAAGAGACGAAAATGCGAAAAAACGATGCTGAAACGCACTGTAAGTTGCCTTAAGTTACTTTAAGTCGCTGACTTGTTTCAGCTGGTTTTTGACTATTTTGAGTTGTACATTTTAGGTTTTTTGTTGTTTATTTAGCAATCGAAGCATCAAACAAATGTTTCAGCTGATTTTTGACTATTTTGAGTTTGTTTGTACATTTTATGTTTTTTTTTTGTTTATGTTGCAATCGAAGCATCAAGAAAATCACGTGATTTCGTGTGTGCTTCTTGCTTTCCTCAAACCAGCGGTCAAGTCAAGAGATACTGTAAGTTGCTTTAAGTCACTTTAAGTCGCTGACTTGTTTCAGATGGTTTTTGACTATTTTGAGTTTGTTTGAACATGTTACGTTTTTTTTTCTTTATTTTGCAATCGATGCATCAAACAAATGTTTCAGCTGGTTTTTGACTATTTTGAGCTTGTTTTTACATTTTACGTTTTTTTTTGTTAATTTTGCAATCGAAGCATCAAACAAATCACGTGATTTCGTGTGTGCTTCTTGCTTTCCTTAAACCAGCGGTCAACAAGTCAAGAGACGAAAATGCGAAAAACTATGCTGAAACGCACTTTAAGCCACTGTAAGCTGCTTTAAGTCTCTTGCTGTTACAGCTTTTTTGGACTTTTTTGCAGTTGTATTGTGCTTTTTTTGTGGCCTTGTGGCTTCGTTTTTATTTTGAATTGTTTTTTTTTAATAGAACAGAAAAAATAACAACATAAAAAATATTGAAGAAAAAAGTCATTTGGCACAGCCGTATTAGTCTGTGCGAATATTCGCCCAAGTTACAGTCGCCCAAATTGTGAAATGAATATGAGTCCAAAAAAAACGCTATAATTTTTGGGCGATTGTTCAGTTTTAGTTTCAGCGATTCTGCGTTTTGCTTTTTGGGCGATTGTTTTTGCCCCAAATTTTGAAGAATGAATAATTGCTATAAACAAACGATTTTTATAATGTACTAAGTTAGCCTGACATATATTTTAGATTGTTTATTTCGCGTAGATTGTGCTCCACAGTACAATGAAAGAGAGTAACCAGTTTGACTAAAGTCATTATGAAGAAAATTTGTGTTTGGTTTTTTGGTGGGGGGACGTTATGTCTTATTCGGGACGGACATTATGGCAGTAAAATGATTTGTTCTTGTACGGAATTTTAAAAACAACATTCCGTACTAGGACAAATTATTCAGAAAAAGGAAATGGAGCTTGGAGCGGACATAATGTCTATGAACCTTCTGTCCATTTTCTTTTGGACATTATTGCTGTGGACAAGTTACAATCGCCCAAGCCAAAAATGAACAATCACCCAAAAAAATTTGGGCAATTGCTACTTGGGCATATATTCGCAAAGACTAATACGGCTGTGCAAATAATCACCCAAGTTACAATCGCCCAAAAGTACCGAAATGAACAATCGCCGAAAAAAAACGGAAAACATTTTTTCATAATGAACAATCGCCCAAATTTCAAATAATGAACAATGACCTAAAAATATTTTTTGGGCGATTATTCATTGCATTTTTGGGCGATTTTACATTAAAAACAAACGCCCAAATCTTAAAACCATTATGAACAAACGCCCTCCCCCTCCTTTAAGTTACTGTTCTAAGTTAAAGTTACTCTGGCACACCTTGTTTGAAGCTTGGTAGCATCTGTGTTATAAGCGGGATTAATTTGAAATTTTTTTATAAATTCTGGAAAAGTTGTTCAACAATAACCATTCACGAAAAAAATTTAATTTTTAAATAATTCTTTGCCCTATAAAAGGCATATATAAAAAAAATATTTACATTTAAATAACCAAAAATTAAAAAGAATAGAAAAAAATTTAAAAGTATGAAAAAATTAATAAGTATGAAATATTATTTAAAAAAAAAATTAATAAAGAGTGGAAAAAATAAGAAAATAGAAAAAATTTAAAGGCCAGGGTTTTTTGATATATTTTAATTTTAGGAACTTTTTGATACTTTTAAAGTAAAGGCTTGAAATTAAAACTTAAAATACTTTTTCACTTTAACTACCAAACTTAATTAATATGAATTTAATTTAATTTAACTTAATTTTTTAAGTAAAATATTTAATTTATTATTAAAATTAATAAGTTCGGATTGTTATCTATTTTTTGAATTTAATGGTTTTAACTATGAGCTATTCAGATCAAGTAAGTTTTGAAAAAGGCAACAAAAACAACAACATTGTATAGAGCCAATCACACAGCAGACTAGACAAGCCAGTTTCGGAAGAAGCTACACTTCCTCTTCAGTAGTCTTGAGTGATTCAGCTGTGACCAAACCAATGTTTAAATTTTATATGATTTGACACTTTTTCGAATAAACTCGTCTGAAATATATGACGCTAAAGCAAAGGAATTCTGTATTCTTACCTAGCAGTCTCGGGCATCGTCGAAGTATTGTTCTTTGATGATTTCTTAAAGAAACTTGCTGCATAATCCAGACTTGCAGAATATTCTTTTACGTGTCTGTCTTGTATTCGTCAATAACAGACTTGCTGAATATTCTTCAACTCATCTGCTTTAGGTTCGTCAACAATAAAAAACAAAAATAATGAAGCAACAATGAAAACTATTTATATATATATTTATATAGAGAGCACATCTATGGATGGAAAAACCCATGCAAATTTTATCTTGGAATTAAGACATACTTTCCGAAAAGTCAGAAATAAAATGCAGAAACGTGATTAAAAGCAAAAAGTACTGGAAGAGCAAAGCCAGTGCAATTGAATTTTTCATTTTGTATGTATGTACATATGTACGTACATACGTTTGTATGTACTATAAGGTTAATTTAAATGAATTTTTTTAATGATTTTAAATTAAACTTAATGTTTAAACTAAACTAATTGTTTTGAAATGTATTCAAATTTTCTTATAAAATTACTATTAAAACTAATATTTATTTAATATTTACGACGATATGTATGTGCATTTGTATGTACTATTGAGTTAATTACAGTGAATTCTTTTGTATGATTTTAAACTGAACTTATTGCTTATACTAAACAACTTCTTTCTTGTGGAATGTATTCAAAATTTCCTTTTATAAAATTACTATTACAATTAATTGTTTTTGTATGTTTTTTTTATCTTATTTATTTAATATTATTTAGCTGAACTTCTTGATTAAAAAGCGATTCTTGTAAAAACTATTCCAATTTCTTTAATCTTTTTCGTTTTGATTACAGCTGCAATTCCTGAATAAAATTCGGTAACGAAATTTCCTAAACATTTCGGTCTTCACTTTCAACATCAAAGAAATTTCATCAATTTTCTCAATGTTTTCGTGAACGAAATTTCCTACATGTTTTGGTCTTCACTTCATTAACGAAATTTTATTAACTTTCATAATATTTTCGTGAGCGAAATTTCCTAAACATTTCGGTCTTCACTTCGTTATCGAAAATTCATCAACTTTCCCAATATTTTCATACACAAAATTTCTTAAACATTTCGGTCTTCTCTTCATTAACGAAATTTCATCAACTTTCTCTCTCTTTTCACTTACGAAACTTACACCACGTTCTGCATTGCGTTCTTGCACGAATTTGGAACATTTATATTAGACATCTGCATGAATGCATTCGTTAGCAGCTTCAACACATTTGCTACGAAAAGAAATGTTTACACTCTTTCACTCTCAGCTAACCATTACGAATGAGCATAAGTAAACATAGAAGGAAAACATTTGTGTATTGTACTAAAAACAGTAAAGCACTGAAAATGAAATTAACTTGAATTCTTGTGTTATTCTGTGAGTAATATTTCGGTACACCAAGTACTTGTTGTGAAATAAGTACACACACATGTACAAAGAAATTCAGTGCAATTGTATTAATAAGAGGAAAATTATTTGGAAAATATGCAAGGGATTTTAGGAAGCTTTGAAACTGAGAATGATATACATACTCGTATATGAATAAGAAAATTATATTATTTGAGCTTTGAGGGAAAATATACGTTATTTAGCAATAAATAATGTAAGGAAAAAGTTTATAGAACATTATTTTCAATTCTTATTATATTTGGAGAATATAATCAACTTATACAACGATTGTTACAATTAAAAAAATCTGAAAATGAATTTGTTAATGCATAATTAAAATAAAATTAACAAAAAAAAATTTTAAGTTAATCAATAATCATTTGCATTTAAGAAAATTCATAAGGAAAATAAAAAGTTTTTAAACAAAATTAACATATGAAAATAAAATAAGAATAAGAAACCAAATACACTTAATTTTTCAAATTTCATCCATAATTTCTAGTACGAGACTGCTTTTTTTAATATTTGAATGCAAAAACATTATTGGGTTAATAGTTACAGGATTTGATCCTATTAAGGTACGTTTTTCTGAAATTAAATGACGCGCCATTGAGAAAGTTCTTTCCGATGCAGCGCTACTTGCTGGCGGCGCTAATATTTTACAGCTCATTTTGTACATTAACGGAAACTCTGATCTATGCAAAAACCACCATTGCAATGGATTGAATTCATCATGAAAAAGTACATTGCAGCTTTTATATGCACTAAATTCGTTTTTTATTTTATCGTCAGTACTTAAAACTGCAACTGGTTGAACAAAATCTTGAAAAAGTTGGGCATCATTAGATAAAGCTATAGGCATAGGTACGGTTTCATCAATTCTTTCAACAGCGTAACTCATCATAATCTTTTTGCATTCTTCCCTTATGCAAATTTTCTTAATATTAGTAAGTTGAGTAAGTTTATTTGCTGGAGGAGCTATAAATAGGGCGATTTTGTGGTAAATACTTGTATTTGGAAGAATCTTTCAGTTATTTTCTTTTTGTTATACTACATATAAACATTGGACACATAAATTGGGACCTAACTTTGTCATTTCAAAGCTGGGTCGAAAGAGTTAAATAGTTGGTAAAAATGTATTTTACTGTACTCACATCTATTGTTAAAATGTATAAAATATATGTTATGAAACAGTTTCACTAATTTACTAATTAATTGAGTTTTATTTATCACAAAAAAGTTTACAATCAGTAAAATCTCCCTTTGTTTGACTTATTAGATCTGCAGATGTAAGAAAAAAGTACTTAAAAAGAGAGCAAAGAAACTTTGTACAATAAATTATTTTTCTCTTACTAGTATACTTGGTATACTTTTGTACATGGTGTATCAAAGGAAAACTACTGCATTTAGCTATGTATGCTGCGCACAAACAGAGTAAACGATAACGTAAATAATATACACACTCTGTTGAGATCAAACTGAATGTTGTACAATACTCTCTTTTGTTTCTGGTTAATTTGATATTATTACTCACATGCTTGATGGCTACTTTGAAGTGTTGTATACTGAAGTAAAGTATACGTTACGGCAAATAAAATAAATGCATTTATGCAGATGTCTAATTTATATGAGATTTTCGTCCATGAAATAAATGTATGGCCGAATCAGCATGTTTCGTCAATGAATCGGAAAATTCACGCATGATTCTATTACGAGTTCTTTAAGAACGGAACTACTGGGTAGGTTTAGCCAGAAACTCTATCAGGAACTTTGTCTGCTATATTTGCCTCTTCCTTTTGACTATTCTTCTTTGGAGGTCAACAAATATTTTCGTTTTATTTCATACAAATAAATTTAATTTAATTTTAAGTAATTTTTAAAAGTTTAACAAGTTTTTTTGTACAT
Organism: Dichetophora obliterata; assembly: GCA_963920525.1. Lineage (NCBI taxonomy): Eukaryota > Metazoa > Arthropoda > Insecta > Diptera > Sciomyzidae > Dichetophora > Dichetophora obliterata. The sequence continues at coordinate 30,813,791 of OY986438.1, forward strand.
TCCCCCTGCTTTTACATTTCTCTCTTATTATTTGCTGCTTGCAGCAAAAGCAAGTAAAATAAGCGGGAAGAGCAGAAAATAAGTAATAATCATTTTTATAACATTTTCCTAACAGCTCATTCATGTGTTTTATATTGCAGTGCTACATGCAATGCAACCTTCATGTCTTTAATAACATAAGTATGGTTGGTATGGATGTGTGCATGTGTGTGTGTGTGTGCGCATAATAATCAGCATCTTCAATGCCAAGCCAAGCGCAGATCAGCAGGAGAAGCATGCAAGCATGTAGCTGCCAGCATTGCTTCATATATATCCTGATAAATTGCAAATATATCAAAAAGTAATAGTTTTACAATTTTTTCTTTTGCATTTTTTTCTGCTTGCACACATCCTGGCATATATCCTTTGCATCAGCAAATGGCAATAAAATAGTTGAAAATTTAATTTTTATTCAACGTAGTTGTAGTTGTTGGTTGCTTGCTGTTCTGTGCTGGTATGCATAGTGCTCGTATTAAAACACGTCTAGACCATAAAAACTGCTGGTAGCTGGAAGCTGGTTGAGTTTCTACTGCTGCTAGCTGACCAGTCATTGCGTGTTGCATTAACAATTTTTGGCTACTGCAGCAATTTTTGGCAACTGCCGCTCATTTAGCAAAAATTACGTGCTAGCCTAGGTTGAGCGTTGATATGGCACAAATGCAGTTAGTTTGAAAGGAACAACTGACCATTACAGCCAATTAGTTGTAACAACAATTCATAAACATAAATAAAATGTTATGTTCTCTCACTGCTCTACTATAGAACATGGAACATGAGTTAATTTAAGCCAACACTTTCTTGTTAGCAACGCATAAGCTTGCATTTGTAAAAGCAAAACAATGACATCGACAACAACAACAACAACAAAAACAGCAATGACGAGTACAAAAACCACAAAACACACAAATAAAATGTTTGCAAATTAAACTCAAGGTTCTTGCCCATATCCTGTTTGCCCAGAACATGCCAAGATTTCATGTTAGTTGTTATTCGTTAGGACTTTAAGTTGTTGACAATGACAAGCGACACAGCAGCCGGAACAGCGGTCGAAGTGACGGACTGAGTGCCTGTCTGACTTGACTGTGAGTAGCTGAATTGTGGTAGTGATTGAATGTACGCTGTACGCATGTTGTAAGGACATCTTTTTACTTGCTGTGTTATCTGTTTTGTTTTGTTTTATTTATTTCTGCACTGCTATCTTTTGTACAATTCTGCAGCTAAAACATTTTGATCCCTGAGTTAGCTGGAGTAAAAGCAGCAGTAGAAGAGCCTGTTTTTGTCTGACATGACAAACGGCGCATAAAGAGACATGCACAGCAGCTCAAACACTTACACTCACGAAGCTCCTTACACACTCGTACTCGTACACGCAAGGCGGCTGTCATTGGGTGTTGTTCATATATCATGTCATCAGGCGTTACATTGATGCATTGAAATATCCTTCAAGCTTTCTTTGTTTAAAATTAAGATTTGAAAAATTCTCTTCAAAAATGTTTTAACAAAAATATATATTTGATTAAGAAATTTTTATGTAAATAAATTTTAACGATACCAGAAATTTACTAAACAACATTTTTGTTATTTTCGAAAAAAATTGTGTTTATTGGAAAGATGTAATATAAGTATGGCATTTTTTGTGCCATGCATTTCTTAAAGTGATAGAATTTGTGGATTGTATATGATTTTTTCAAACCACACAGCAACGTTAACATCGTTGCATTGGCAGAAAAATGTATTGAAAACACATTGTAAACTTTTTGTTTTGGCCAATTTAAAGGTTTAAATTTTAAAAGAATAACAAATAATTCAGACTTTTGCACTTGAAGAGGCTTTTACCCACACACAAAGTAGTGCTAATTAAAAAAATATCCTTTATTTGAGAGGCTGTCTTCTAGTCCGCAGTTCAAAAGGTAAACAGATAATTTCCTTTTACCACAAACATTTCATTACATGCCATTTATGCTTGCATTTAGAACCTTGCATTCATGTTGGGGTAAAACCAGCCGTCATCAAGCAGCTCTTACTTCAACTTAAATGCCTTTGAGCATCGTAAATAACAGTTTAGTGTTCATAAATTCAGCAAGAATTATGAATGCTCTGTGACTGTTTGTCTGCTTGTCTGTCTGTTGAGCCTGATCAACTACTGTTTCTTCATTTCCTTTATTTTCTTCGTCAGCTTACCGTACTCTCTTCTTCTGCTTTCTTCTATTTTTCTATTTCTATTGCTTCTAACTCATTGTTTTTTATCAACTGATTCGCTTAAGCGCTGACATCAAATGCACAAGAATTGCTTATAAAACGTTGCTAAAGCCTAACAACAACAGCAGAAACAGGAGCAGAAGCAGCTGCAGTAACACCAGCTGCCGTTACATACAGTAGTATCAACATCAAAAAAAACAACAACAACAACAACAACAACAACAACAACAACAACAACAACAACAACAACAACAACAACCACAACTGCTGACACTACAACATTGAATCCTGTATCAAATGCATTCTCCAGAGACAAGATAAATAGTTCCAGTTTAAAGAAGGCACATCAGCAGACAGCAGCACAAACAGCATCGGAAAACTCAGTCAGTCAAGAATTAATGCAGCAGCAAAGAAAAACCATGACTCAGAAGTGTGGACAGCAAAGTGACCAAAGGGACAACGTTAAGAATGCTCCACAAAATGTACCGCATAAATTTGAAATAAACTAAAGCCGAATGCTGCGGAATATTTTATACAACAACAAAAACAAAAAGGAGTAAGTTCACCACTTCACTGAGCAGCTGCTGTGCTGCGCTTTCTGACCAAATTTTGGATTTTAATCCATAAATTTTTATCCGTTTTTTTTCAAACTTATAGTTTGTGTGTGCTTATTTTGTCCAAATGTTTAACTTTAAACATTTTCTTCTAAATATACCGCTTTTATCCTAAACATAAATATTTTTCCATATTGCTTACAGCATTTGAAGATATGTCCATCATTTTCATGCGCCAACTCTTGACAGCTGCTACCCACTGCGTGTTGTGCTGCAGCAACTTTTCCAGTACATTTACACAACTGCGTTTTGTTTTTATTTCTTCTAAACTCTAAACTGCTGTTTTTCTGCACTTCTGCACAGCTCAACAATAATAAAAACAACTACTGTGGCAACATTGTGCACAGCAGCAGCAGCCCGCAGGACACTGCCTTGATATGCACTTCATATGCGAAGGACAACAGCTTGGTTTGCTATTAAAGTCGAGTGTCGCCGTTGGCAGCTTGGCAGCATACATTGCTTAGGCACAAAAACAAGTTGAAGAGCAGTGTGTTGCATTTTTAAAAAATACATCATGCAATGATGAAGGTGTAAGTGAGCAGGCGGAAGTTGTTAGTTGCGTGTGTGTGTGTATGTGTGTGTGCATGTATGCAAGTGTTTAAAACTTTCTCGGGAAGAAATTTATTTGATCTACTTCTGATAATGTATTAAAATTATGTACGCGCTATCTCTTTAGATATTTTCATATATCACCTAAAGTCAAAGTAAGCCTTCAAATGACTTTGACCGAGCTTATAAACCAACTAGCTGAAACCCGGCGCGTTGCTGCCACTCTCCCTATTCAAACGCCCATAAAATGTTATCAGTTAAACAGCATGTCTAAATTGAGGTCAAATACTGAATTCCGAGACTGTGCGACCTATATCCACAAAGCTATTCGATATAACAATTTTGGGTTGTATAGGAAGTGCCACGCCCTCTTGATCACCCCTCATAGAATGTAATCAATTAAACTGCATGTGTACATGGAGGTCGAATACCGAATACCAAAACTGTGCGACATATAACTCCAAATATATTCGATAACACAAATTTGGGTTGTATGGGAGATGCCACTCCCCTTTTCCCTACGCCCATAAAATTTTACCAATGGAACTGCATGTGTAAATTGAGGTCGAATACTGAATTCCGAGGCTGACCTATAACTCCAAAGCTATTCGATATCGCAAATTTGGGTTAAGTTGGAGGTGCCACGCCCCCCGACAAACTCTAAAAATTTTATCAGTAAATCTGCATGCGTAAATTTTGGTCAAATACTGAATTCCGATGCTGTGCGACCTATAACTCCAAAGCTATTTGATAGCACAAAGTTGGGTTGTATGGGAAGTGTCACTCCCCTTTTCCCTACGCCCATAAAATGTTAGAAATGAAAGTGCATGTATAAATTTAGGTCGAATACCGATTTCTTACGCTGTCAACCTATAACTTCAAAGCAATTCGATATTGCAAATTTGGGATGTAAGGGAGATGTCAGGCCTCCCTGTCCAACGCCCATAAAAAAAAATCATTGAAACTGCATGTGTAAATTGAGGTCAAAAACTGAATTCCAAAGCTGAATTCCTATAAATTCAAAGCTATTCGATATCACCAATTTGGGTTGTATTAGAGGTGCCCCTCCCCCTTGTCCAACTCCCATAAAATTTCATCACTGAAACGGTACGTCTAAATTGTGGTCGAATACCGAATTTCTAAGTTGTGCAACCCATAACGCTATTCGATAACACAAATTGTTTTTATATTAACGGGAGGTAAAAGAAGGTGTGGCATTTCTTCTTAAACCATCTCGTACTCAAAGCAAAGCCACTTACAAAATATGAGCTCAATCGGACCAATAGTTTCGGAGTATTGTGATATTTCCAAAAGTAGGCGTAGATGAAGTGTGACAACGCCCGTTTTTATTAAAGTTAGTGACAGTCATCATAAGAACTTATTTACCAAATTTTAATTTAATACGACCAAAACCTTCTTAAATATAGCATTTTTATTGATTTGTGGGCGATAAAAGGGGTGTGGCATTACTTTTTACCTAAACCTTTGCGTAGCAGTTACGAACAAACCAGTAGAAGGAAGTATCCTATTTGGTCTAGTCGTTTTCAAGTTTTAAGCATCCGAACAAATCACGATTCATTTTTATATGTACAGATATTGATTTGTGGGCGCTAAAAGTGGGCGTGAAAACATTTATGTATCGTGACTGCCTCTTGGAGCACGTACACAGCAAGTTTCAGTAAAAAAATGAGTAGAACTCCGGAATTGCCATGATTTCGAAAAAGTGGGCGTATATATATTGCGACGAAAAAGTGATTTTTGTACAGTTACTGACAGTTACCATCTGAACAAAATGATAATATCTTAGTTTTTACGATCGCAACCGTCTGATATATATCCCTTATTTGGTTTGTGGTTGATAGCGCAAATTTGGCTTGTATGGGAGGAACCACGCCCCCTCGTCCGAACGTTACCAAACCTCACAGGAACAATCTATCTCCTCGGCAAACGTTGTTCTGCCACAGACCGCCTTACTGCCATACAAGAAAATGTCAATAAATATCAAATATATTCACCATTTTCAGTATAGCTGCCGAAAGTAGCCATGTACACTTAATAACCACATTTTAGTCTAATACGATCAAAACCGTGCGAAATATAGCTTTTTTGTTGTTTCGAAAGCGGTAAAAAGGGGTGCGGTAAAATATTTCCCTTGAGCCATCTCGTAATCGAAACAAATCGACTGCCCAAATTTCAGCTCAATTTAGGTTAAGCCTGGCGCACTTTACTTCACTGGACGCTAACTCCCCGAAAAGTGAGTTTAACTAAAGTAGGGCAGGCCTATTTTAAGTGCACTTGCCGAGAGTAACCATATGTACTGAATTACAAAATTTTTGTCTAATACGACCCAACGGCCAAAACTGCATGAAATATAGAATTTTCACTGATTTGTGGGCGCAAAAGGGGGCGTGGAAACCAATTTTTCGTACAGTTACTGTCAGTAACTTCACAAACCAAAGTACCAAATTTAAGTCTTATACGACCAAAACCGTCTGAAATAAACCATTTTCATTTATTTGTGGGCGGTAAAAGGGGGCGTGGAAACCCATTTTAAGGACAGTTGTCGACAGTAACCGTACATACTAAATTACAAAATTTTAGCCATATACGACCCAAGCCGACTGAAATATAACATTTTTATTGATTTGGGGGCGGTAAAAGGGGGTGTGGCAAATTTTTTTCCTCAACCATCTCGTACCTGAAACAAATCGACTGCCAAAATTTCAGGTCAATCGGTTCAGTAGTTTTGGAGTCTATAGACATCACAGAGCCAGACACACATCGTTTTGCTTTATATATATATAGATATTGATTTGTGGGCGTTAAAAGTGGGCGTGAAAACATATATAAATTGTGTTCATCTCTTGGAGCACCTAAACAGCAAGTTTCACTGTAAAAATGTGCAGAACTCCGGAATTGCCATGATTTCGAAAAAGTGGGCGTATTTATATAAAGACCACGCCCATTTTTTGTACAGTTACCGACAGCAACCATCTGAACAAAATCACCAAATCTTAGTTTTTTACGATTGAAACCGTGAGATATTTTTCTTTTTTTTTTGTTTGTGATCGATGGAGCAAATTTGGCTTGTATGGGAGGTACCACGCCCCCTTCTCTAATCGTTACGAAACCTCACAGGAACACTCTCAAGATGTGGCTTTATTTTCCCTGAAAATTTCATAAAGATCGGTTTAGCGGTTTTGGAGTCTATACGTGATATAGCCACATACCCACCCACATACCCACCCACATACCCACATACCCACATACCCACATACCCACATACATACATCCATTTTTATATATATGGGCATTTCCATGGTGTCGCACGGGACAGTCGTACGCAGTTAAATTGAAAAAAAAAGTAGTAATAACACGGATTTATATTTTGATAATGGTCTTAACTTATAACTCATAGTAAGCTCTATAAGTGGTGCTAAGGTTGATTATCGGTAATTTTTCCTTTTCAAAATAATTGCCAAAAACAACGGGGTTCGCACGGGACAAAAACGGAAGTTTTTTTCGAGGACAACAACTCAAGCGCCGAATTCAGCGAAGTCTGAAGGAATATTTCAAAGAGTTTATTTTATGGATATTGTGCATTGGTGTTTCTTTTAAATTGTTTTTATTTTACCCAATAATATTTAACACTTATTTTTGAATTTAATATTAAGCTCGGTCGCACGGGACAGATCGCACGGGACAGTTTTTTCCATTGCAATTTAATTGGGTAATTAAGTAATTAGGTAGTTAAGTAATTATGTAATTAGGTTATTAAAAACAAATTCAATATATTTTCCTTTAATTGCATCAACCATTTTTTCATTATCTTTAGCCAATGCCTTCCATTTTTAATAAAACAAAAATGTTTATGAAACATTTACTAAACACTTACGAAAAAGAAAAACTACATTTGTGAAACAGTGCAGACGATGTGATCATCATGGTTAATAATTTTATGTACAAATTGCTTAAATTAATAAAATTAAAATGTTTCTCTTAGATAATATCATAAAATAATAAGTTTTAAATAAGTTTTAATTTTTTGGTCACGGTAGACTTTCCTGTGGAAATACCCATATAGATAAACCAATGACAAACTTTTATTTTTGATAACATAAAAATACATTTGGTATCAAAAAATTCTCTTCAATTTCAATTCAATTCAATTTCAATTTATTCGTATAGTTGAAAATATAAGTACACTAAGAGCTATGATCTTTTATAGTACAACATAAAACATTAAAATGATTAACTTACTTAAATCTTATAATAATAACAACTCATTTTAAAGACAACTAACTTAATTTTAATACAATAATGACTTAATGCTCGTAAAAACTATAATAAGTTAAAAGTTAAGAATATAATGTATAGACTGAGTGAAACACAGAAATCAATAGAGAAAGTACTTAGAACAAGAGTATAAAGCTACTAAAGAGAAGAGAAAAAAGATAAAATAGATTGCCTAAAAGAACCTCTCCCACTGATTTCCCTAAAGGGCATGTCACACTAGCGCGGACACGAACAAATTTGTTGTTGTTTTCGCGGGTAAAATAAGAAACTGGAAATTGAGAGAGCTTCTTTTACCCGTGAAAACAACAACAAATTTGTCCGTGTCCGCTACGTGTGACATGCCCCTAAGCCTTCGTGGTAGAGAATTCCACAACCTAATGGCGTTGATGAAGAACAGTTGAGAAGATATTAGCGCGTTGTGCCTCGGAACTATTAAAACATGGCTTCTTCTGGACATACAAAACTGGAGTTTTTCATATAGATATCTAGGTGTTTTCTCATGAATTAACTTATGAAGGTACATACAGTTTCTGGCGTTAAGATAAGCAGTCAAGTCACATCCAAGTATTGCATTCCGGAAACTAGACAGGTGATCAAATTTACGAAGGCCATACACATAGCGTGTGGCGTAATTAAATGCTATTTGAAGTTTTAACTGGGAGGAAGAGTCAAGTTTACTATATACCACCTCAGAGTAGGTTATCACAGGTAGAATAAGTTGTATAACCAACTTACGCCTAATACTAACTGGAGTCACGCTTGCAGACATTCTTAAATTACGCAATATTAATAAACTTTTTTGACAATACTATTACATGATCAACACAAGAAAGCGAAGAATTAATATAGAAACCAAGATTTACAATTTTCGACACAACAGTTAGCTTGTTAGGACCAATCAACAAATCAGGGACATCATTAACACAAGTTTTACCTCTACAGATAGGAAGTACATATGATTTGGAAGAGTTTAGAAGAAGACCATTGCTATTTGCCCACTCATTAATGCTGTTGAGGTCCTCATTCATTCTGCAACACAAGTCATCAACCAGTCCTGTTCTTCTAGATAAATAAATTTGGACATCATCAGCATATGCATGGATAGAGGCATGATTGCAAACAGAGAATATGTCATTTAAAAATATAGAGAAGAGGAGAGGGCCAAGTATAGACCCTTGTGGTACGCCACTTAAGACAGATTTATACCCTGAGGACAATTGACCAACTTTAACTTTTTGAGACCTATCACACAAATAACTGGACATAAGATTTACAGCACTATCACAGAAACCAAATAGATACTTAAGCTTACTACACAAATGTTGATGGTTTACTTTATCGAAAGCTTTTGAAAAGTCAAGCAAACAAAGTAGAGTCAAATTGCCAGCATCATATTCCGGTCGTATATCGTCAATGACCTTAACAACAGCGGACGAGCACCCGTGTCCAGACCTAAAACCTGATTGAAAAGGGGATAGCAGATTTTTATCAACTAAATTATTAGTTATTTGTTGAGCCATGAGTTTCTCACAGACTTTAGCTAATGGCGATAATATACTTATGGGCCTAAAGTCGTTGACATTTATTGGCTTTTGCTTTTTTGCTACAGGAAGAACGATGGCAACTATCCATAAGTCAGGGAACACAGACGACATAAAACAAAACTTAATTATATGCGTTAGAGGACCAATAATGTGTGGCAACAATAATTTTATAAACTTGATGGGAATGCCATCTTCAGAAATAGCATTAGATTTAATCTTCGATATGCTATTACCTACATCAAGTTCAACAACCGGAGAGAAGCTAAAAGTTTGATGCAAGGAGTGACCGAATAGGGGTGAAATATTAGAATTAGAAGAAGCATCATTATCTACAAAAAAGTTATTAAGAACTTCAGGATCTAAAGTGCAATCAGTGTTATCTTTATTACAAACTCCAAACTCCGTTTTTGTTGGAAGAGATAGTCTTAAATAAAAAATGAGTTAAAGGGTTATCTTAAAACATAAGTATTCCAATAATATAACTATTGACATGTAGTTGACCTGAAGTTGTAGGTCCAGTTCTCAATAATTTGTGCTCAAACCAGGTTGCGTACAACAATAAAAGCTCCCACAGAAATGAGTTTTCTTTGCTATGAGCTCTTCGCTTGTAAAAATTTGTCAGTAAGGACACTGTAATGCAAAAGTGTAAGCGGGATGTTACAAAATCTGATTTATGTTGTTACTGATTGATAATTTATTTTCATTGTCAAAGCAACATTTTGACCTCATTCATCTGTGTAGCTAGATCGTGTTTATTTAACAAAAAATTTTGCAGTAAAGTGTGCATGCATGGCCATAGATAGGAAGGTGCTGGGGGCAGCTGAGCACCCCCAAAAGTTTTCAGAGCTCCCCCAAAAACTATGCTACTTTTCAAAATTTTAACAGAAGAGTTTTCAGAATTCAATTTATGAAAAGAAGCTCTCAACAGAAAAGATTGAAGTAAAATTTAGGCGCCAATTTGTGTTGCTTGCACGCAAAGGTAATTAATAAAGGTTAATGCAGTATTCATCTTTCTGTTAGGGTTGCGTGGAAAGAACATTCTTTAAGTATTGAAAATAATCTAGAAATTTCGAGCCTTCTTAATAACACTGTCCTTGAAAAGCGACAATATTATGTCAAAGGGATTGTTTCTACAATTTGTTTCTCGCTAAGAATAAGCTGCCTTTTCGAGGAAATGGGTTTTTTGACGAAGAAAATTAAGAGCCAAGACTGTTTCATAATATGTTTAAAGTTTGAAGACATGATCGAAAAGCACAAAAACTTAAAGATATGTCAAGATGGTATGCCTACCAATGCTGTCTATAAATCGTGGCAAATGCAAAATAAAATCATAAATATATGTGCTAATGAGCTAAATCATATTTAGCATTGATTGCAGATACGACAGGTAGGAGTGAGAGCGAAATATTTTCGATTGAATTTCTGTACATTGTTCGTGACTTTGCTCCAAAAAAAACTGATGAAGTCACAGCTAATGCATTCTTTAAACTTTTTATCGATCGACTGACAGAATTTGGAATTGAGCTCGAAAATATTTTGGGCCAGGGTTATGATGGTGCTGCTGTAATGAGTGGTCGACTGCAGGTGGACTGCAGAATGTGCTACAGGACTTTTTCAATCGAACAATTTCAAAGGTTCATTCCACCGGTTTAAATCACCACCGTCTTCATCTTGTCGTTGTCGAAATCGTGAAGAAAAATGATGACTCCTGACTTTTCTTCGACCAAATAAAAAAATTAGACGATTTTTACAGTCGCTTCAAAGTTAAAAAATGTACGAACAGACCACATTTTCTCTGCTTTTCGAGCAACGTTGTCGGTACATTACAAAGCAATTGTTGTAATTCAAAATGACTTCGATCAAATCTCAACTCACTGATAAGAATTAAGGAAGATACCGGACAATTCATCGTTTTCAAGACACCGGAATTTCATCTTGGTGCAGGTGAAAGTTAGACTGCTGGGTTTTCTTGCAAAATATTGGGAATAATAGAAACAGCAAACAAAATTTTGCAAACATAAAAGTGATCTTTACAATGAGTCTGCATTAACAAAGTGTCTACACTTACAATATTTGATTGCATGCGAACTGTCAAATAGAATTTCATGATATCCAGATTTCATGCTATAATGTTTAGGTGGGCACTTCATCTCATGAAATTTCATTTTTAAATTGCTTATAAAAGCTTATTAAATTCATAATTTCCTCCTTTCGTCATTACAGTTAATGTTTTTTAACTTCTTTAATGCTATAGCAATATTTTTTGCTTGAAAGGTTCTTAAAAGTGACAGCTCATCTCGATTGTTTGAGATGAGCTGTCGCACACGCCGAAGCGTTTCGGCACTTTGTACTTAAAAACTTCATTACTCTAACTTTTGTAAGTTAAGCCTACAAAATTATGTCTAAAGACAGAAAAAAATGCTAAAAAGACAGAAAAAATGTTTAAAAATGTAAATAAAAACAATTTACATAGTACCAAAGCGCTAGGCAGGGGGCTAGAGACGGGGTAAGAACATGCTAAATTGCCCACTAAGTTTCAGTCATGTCCGTATGTTTTAATTTTAATACTACTGTAAATTTAATAAATAAACTATCCTCAAATTTAAATATTACAACAAATTATTAAAAAGACTGTCCATCTACTTATAGTTCCTATTATAGTTTTAAGAAAACATTTATTTTCATAAAATATCTACCTAAATATGATCATGCTATACAATGTGACGTCTATAATCTGGCAAAACATTATACAAAACATGCTATACAATGTCATGCCCTCAATCCGACATAACACTATACACCATTAATCATAGTGTAAAATTAAAAGCTAACTAAACTGGGAAAATAATATAATAACCTGAAAAAATTTATTACATAAAAAGATAAACATCCCATCTATATTAGGTGAAACAAAAAACCTAAAACCTAAAATTCTTGCCGTGTAGGCATAAAGGCTACCTTTAAACGTTTTCGACCATAGCCACATGGTCTCATCAGAAGGCTTTAAAAAAGCTAAAAAACCTAACCAACCTCTAATTCTGAATGCTACGCATTTGAAGTAAGCTAATCTAATGACAAATAAAAATAAAAATACATACAACACATGCAGCACATTCAAAAAATACATATACAGCACATATCATGCAATATATATGCAGCACATTCATGCAAAACATTCAAGAAAAAACCTATGAAAAAATAAAAAATCCTAACAAAAAATTAGTTAAAAACCTATTAAAAAACCTGACAAAAATAAATAAAACCTAATAAATAATATAGTTAGTAAAACCTGAAACCTATATATAAAATGTACTGCTTGTTGGAGCAGTAAACGCTCCCACCGATCCCAACGAAAACGCTCCAAAAAACGGAACCGTTTATAGTGGAACCCGCTAAAACAATTCCGAGAAGAATTTTCCTTTGCCAAAACTTTAGTGGCCAACGAAAAATGCAAGCCTTTATCGCATGTCAAAATTGAGAATTGATACGACGATCCTCAATGACCAATTAACGATTTCGTGGTTTTATATTCCTTGGTTTCAAAAGAAAAGATTGGATTGAAAAGTCAGCTCCCCCAAAAACTTGCTCAGTGCCCCCAAATAATCGTTTTTGGCTACGGCAGTGTGTGCATTAGGGTTGGACTAGTGCACGAGTTTTCGATTTCGATACGCGGCAACCCTTATTTTTGTGAGGTTTATAAAAAAAATGCATGAGCCAAAAAATGGGGGAGGTGGGGTGGGGGTAAATGGCTCCTCATCGGAGTCAAAGGTGGGGGAAAACGAGACAAAATACACGAAACGCTTCACAACTCTCGCCGGGTCGCTCCTAGAGAGGTGAAATGTAAGACCGACCCCCATTATTTTTCCCCTCCCACAATTTTTATGAACATACTAACCCTCTATCTGCGCTCCTTAGGGTGGCTCCCATACTAAATATTATTTTTTATAAAATTACTCGCCACCGCCCTAACTAGCCCCAGAGTGCCCCTAGAGGAGTCAAATATATGACCGACCCCCAATATTTTTGTTATCCCAGCAGTTTTTAAGAACATACCTAGCCTCCATCTTTAATCATTAGGGTGGTCCCCATACAAAAATTTTGAATTTTAAAAAAAATTTTATTACTAATATAAAAACATTTTTTTATAATTAATACAAATTATATAGTGATAATTAAATTAATTCATTTTTATTATGAGAAGGGTATTTCTTTCTATTTTCATCGACAACCTGAAGCAAAAATATTTTTTCTTCTTCGTTGTGGCATAATACGTTGTTATATTCTTCTACCAATTTCACCTCTCTTTCTGCAGCGTCATTCACAGCATGTAATTTACTCAATATTTCTATCGCTTGCTGGTACTCCTCGCGTTCTTCCCATTTTTCTGGGTCAGTAGCAATAAAATCCAACGACAATCCAAAGCGCACAAAAAATTTTAATGTTTCAGTTGTTAAGTATTGGCTTAAATCATTATTTATCTGTTCTTTACTTATTTGTTTTGATGTCACGTTAATTCTCTTCTCACCTCTGAATCTAAAAATATTTGCTAAACAATTTTGATTGACACCGCTACCGCAGTGCTCTGAATTGTCATCGCATTCTTTTTCCAATGCTTCATCAACGTCGTCGTCTTCCTCGCTGTTTATGTTTTTCTCATATTTTTCTTTCTCCTCCTTAAGTGCTATAATTGCGTTCGCCATTTTACGTTTGGTGCCGCAGGGAACATTTTTATCAAATAATGCGAGGGAAACAGCTTCACCACTTAGATACCAAAGATGTCCAGAGAACCTCTTCCACAATCTTTGCGCCACATCCTCATCAATTAAAGCGTAATCAGAAATCGCTACCAAAAAATTAAAATCGTTATATGGAGCTTCGATTGCACTGGTGGCTGTAAACCAAGCTTTGACGTAAAGAGTTACAATAAAAATGGTAATATTGCGAAGTCCACTTAGTTCGTCTGTATTAAAGCCGAAATGTTTTCGGAATAGAAACATTTTTGAGCAGTATATGGCTTTCGCCATCCATCGAGCATGACTGACGGCTCCTGGTGGTCTAAAATGATAATTTGGAATGTTTGGGAAAAAATCGGTACTCCTGGACTAGACATTTTACCGAATTCAGCTTCAAACACTTCTTTTAATACCAATTCATAAATGTGATGTCTGCATGGTAGATAGAAAAGATCTCTTTCTAATATTTGCTCCAAAAAGATTGCCGCACCTTGAAATTGGCCAGTGTTTGTTGACGTGGTATCGAAAGAAATTGCTTGAACACGGTCAGTGATTTTCCACTCATGCAAAAGCCCGTAAACGGCATCCGCAATACGCCTACCTTTACCTTGACCCGACGGTATCTTTGGCACGCCAAGTAGCTGCTCCTTTCCATCGTATGTGACGATGACAGGAAGACGATCAACTTTTTTATCGGTGCGTTGCAAGTCCGGCAACATTTTGTTTCGGCCATCTGTAAAATTACTCGTGCTAAGTTTTACAGAAATATAATTTTTATTTAATATGGCATACCTGTGGATTTTCCTTTAAAAATGCAGCAATCTGCTGTCTATTTTTTGTACGGGCTTGTCGAAGGGACTTTCGATTGATTACATACATTTTTGGATCAAGTTGAAAAGTTCGTGCAGCAGCAATCAATATGCGAACTGCTGCTACGTCTGATGTTTTACATCTATCGAAAACAGACACAAGATCCAGAGTAATGCATTTGATTGCGCCTCTTTTTTCTTTTGGTCTTCTCTTACAGGAAACCATTGCATCATCGACAGTTTCGAGCTCATTTTCTGATTCACTAGGTTCAGTGGATGAAATCTTGCCAACTGAAATTACACAGTACACATTTGTAAATATCATAATTACAGTGTAAAATTATATTTCTATTGTAATAATCATAGTTACCCGCTACTGCAGATTCGTTTTGAATTTTTGCGCGTTTTCTCCGCTTATCTTCTAGCCCTTTTCGTTCCGCTTGTCTTTTCTGTTTTTTACCTAAAATCTTGTGAACACCCGCCATGCATCCTTGACGCCCCTTTACTCTTTGCAGTTGCAAAACAGCAATATCTTCCTGGTTGGTTACCATTTCGAGTACATTTGCATGTGCGATGTCAAAAAGATCATCTAATTTCTCGACAAACTCAGCCTCCTTTTTTCTTTGTGTTTCGCCACCTCTTAAAGTATTCTTTTGTAAGGCTAACCATTCTGCGACCAAAGAATTCACCTTTATTTTCACATTTTTCCTTTGCTTGGTCGGAATAAATGCTTGGCGCCAAAAAACCATGACAGTGTCGGTTACCAAAGAACCACTTTCGTCGGCACTTATTTTACGCACTCCAGTACCATAAAAATACATTCTAAGCACTTGTTGTCTAGACGGCAACTTTGCTCCCGCTATATTTGAGCATGGTTGTCCGATCAAAAAGAGATCCGTATGTGATCTCAAACTACTCGCAATGCCCGTCGATGTTAATGCCATTTTTTACTTTGAAATAAAAAATAATAAAAATGAATTAATTAAATTATCACTATATAATTTGTATTAATTATAAAAAAAATGTTTTTATGTTAGTAATAACATTTTTTTTTAAAAATTTAAAATTTTTGTATGGGGACCACCCTAATGATTAAAGATGGAGGCTAGGTATGTTCTTAAAAACTGCTGGGGTAACAAAAATATTGGGGGTTGGTCATATATTTGACTCCTCTAGGGGCACTCTGGGGCTAGTTAGGGCGGTGGCGGGTAATTTTATAAAAAATAATATTTAGTATGGGAGCCACCCTAAGGAGCGCAGATAGAGGGTTAGTATGTTCATAAAAATTGTGGGAGGGGGAAAACTAATAGGGGTCGGTCTTACATTTTACCCCTCTAGGAGCGACCCAGCGAGAGTTGTGAAGCGTTTCGTGTATTTTGTCTCGATTTCCCCCACCTTTGACCCCGATGAGGAGCCATTTACCTCCACCCCACCTCCCCCATTTTTTGGCTCATGCATTTTTTTTATAAACCTCACAAAAATAGGGGTTGCCGCGTATCCAAATCTTGTTACTAAGGATCTCCATACAACACTAGTCCATACCTAGTGTGCATGTACATATTATTATTGCTTATGCTTGAACTTGAATACAAATTTGATGTATAAAATTATATTTGTATAAAACGTTAATAATAAAATTTTGTCAAACAAGTAAAATAATTTGCTTGTAGAAATTATTGTGACACATTTTTTAATCTTATTGTATCAATATATTTTGGGAAACCAGTATATTCTAGGACAATTTTTTTGGGATTTTCGGAGACAAAATATTTTTTAAAATTTTTTTAGGGGCTCGGCAAAAATTATATCTATTATAAAAAAATTCTATCCTAAAGTATAAAGAAATGTCCAAGCCAAACAAAAATTATCTCAAATAAATGGAAATCTCAAATATGTAAATGTTCTTAAAAAAATGGCATATATTTGTCCCACAATATATTTATTACAAAAGAATTAGTTCAAAAAACTAAAACCCGACTACGAAAATGCACGCTCTAACAAGTATGAAACAAGAAAACACTCTCATCTGAAATGGTCATATGTCGCCCTCAAAATGTATAGAGTAGGGAAGTCAATCCCGTAATCCCGGGATCATAGACGACTTAAGCTCTTTAAATCCAGGGATTTTCTTTCCAGGATCCCGGGATTTTTAAATAAAAAATTTCTATTACAAATATTGTATGTAACCCTTTCAACCCGAACAAAACCCTCTAATGAAAAATAAGATGCGTTGATCAGCTTAATGCATTACTTTAAAAATAATAAAAAAAAAATTTAATTTTGAAAAGTCTTTTCCTACCACAATTTGTCTTAAATACAAAGCACATGAAGACGTTGTCTAGTCATTCATATTATTTAAGTTTTTTTCTTTATTAACAACAAGGGTATTCACAATTGTGTGGTATTGTGGTTTTTTTCATAGTTGAAAACCACAATTATGAGCACCCTTTAATATTGAACTTTTATGGGAATCTCTTACTTTAGCTTTTTGTTACTATGCAAATAAATTAACTATCCAATTTAATAAATTTTATTACAAGATGGCATTAAAAAATTTAACTTGCATATTTAGCTTCTTCCATTTTTGCAATTAGGAAATAACTGGCAACCGATCAGTTGTTTATAGAACTTTAAAAACCATGTTCGTTAAAAATATCATTTGGCTACTTAAAATTACAGCACTTTTGGTTTTTAGAGATTTCATGTAAAACAAAAATATTGTAAAAACCACTTGGTAAAGTGTGGTAAGGCTCACGCAATTGTGAATACCATTTATGCGTTTTGGTTTGTTTTTGTTGCTTTATAAATGAATTAATTTACATTATTTATTTTGAAGTAATAAATAATAAAAAATTATATTAAAAACGTTCGAATCATTTTTTCTTAATGTTTTCAATTCCAAACTAATTCCGGGTTACCGGGATCTAGAATGTTAGTCCCGATAATCCCGGGATCTAGAAAAGCTTCCGGGATTGGATTTCCGAATTCATACATACATATATACTGGATAAGTACATGTACTACTCCTTTTGCTTTGCCGTAGTCGGGTAAAATATGTTGTCCCAAATGCATAGCTGTTACAAAAAGAAGAAAATTCTTAACGAAAATTTGTTCCAACAAAAGTCCAAAGCTACGAAATGTTGTCCAAAAAAGTATTGTTTTATAAAATTGTGTTTCAAGAAAATCTAAATACAAAGAAAAGTGAAACGAAATACATCTCCGTTTAAACTTTCTTTAATGAAAAAACATTTCTTGACAAAAGTTACTTTATTTAATATTGTATATGTTAATAGTGTCACAATACAGTTTTTCATCCCAAAATCTATATTGCGAATTAAATCTATATACATTTCTTAAATAATTAAGTGCCTGAACGCGTCAACTCAGGAACACAGAAAAAATTTACAGTAAATTCTACCCATATGAACGCTAAAAAAACTGAAAAAAACTCGAACTGAAAACGAGCCGAACGATGAAAATTGTAAATTCGATCGTTCAAAATTGTAACCTACTGTAAACCTTGTTGAGAAACAGTCTTATGTTAGCTCTACTGCAGAAGTTGTTTAATAACAATTTTTACAACGCATGTAAATAGTACTGTAATACTAACAAGAAGTCATACATTATTTTTGTATTTGTTTAAAAAAAAAAAAAAAAAATTGGGTTAAATACCAGTTTTATAGCATACTTCATAACACTTTTGCTATGTATTTACTTAAACAATTCTTAGAACTCATTTAGAATTATGTGAAAAACATGGTCGATGAAAAAATATTAGCTGCCAATTTTAACTGTTAAATTTTTGCTCGTTCATTTTAAAAGACAAAATAGTAACTGTGCAACAGCAATGAAATTCACGAAATATGTTGTTTTTTATATTAACACCCGACTTAATCTGTTCGTAACATTAAGATTTAATGTAACAATTGTTAGGTTACAGTTTTTATTCATTAATTTCAAACGTAAAATAGTAACTGTGCAACAACAATTGTATTGCCGGTAAAGTGATCACAAATATCGTTTGAATTTACCGACGAGATTTTTTTGTGTGAAGCATCAGAAGAAATGCTCGGCAGTTCATAATTTCAGCAAGTTGCTTTTAACTGAGTACTTATTGTATTTATTTATTTGTATCTGTATCTGTATCTACTTTATTTTGATCTTAATTAGAATCTGCCTTACTTTACAACTATAAAGCAGAAGTCAGCTATTTTGGAAAATTAAAAAAATGCCCTCTCAAAAAACATGTCAGCGAAAAAATCGCTTGTTAGAAACTGTTCTGGAATGTTGCATCAGCTTTCCAAGTAAATGGTAATGATTTTCTTATAATCTATAGTTTTGTGCTCAGAAATAAAAACCTGTTTATGATTTTTTCTTTTGTTTATGATGGGCGCAACTTTGCTCTGCAGAATGAAGCAAATAAGGACCAGTGGTGCGTTTCTGTAACTTAGTTGAGAAATTCTCTACTGGTCGTGACGTCATGCTCAACTATCCGCTAAACCCTAACGGTAGAAAACAAGTGTTTATGTATGTCAATTGAGATCTTCGTGGTGAGTTGATAGCGTGACATTTGTGATTGAGAATTTACTTTGATTGATAAATATATAAGGTAAGACTGGGCCATGGTATAATGACGCTGGTAGACTTATTAGAGTTAAGTTCCTAGAATCTCATACCCATAAGTGTCAAACTCGGCGTCAATACTGCCACCTCTTAAATTCAATAATTTTGTGGGAAAAATTTTTTTAACTCTTTTTAACCGGACAAAGGATGAAATCGGATGAAAACAAAATAATATGTCAAAATGCCTTAGTTTTTTGTTTATGTTTAAAAACTAATAAATTTAAATTTTTAAATGCCGTGGCACTACGTGGAATTTGCTAGAACGTTAAAGACAATATGTTTAAATTTTTATAAAATAAATACTGTATAATGTTATTATTAATAATGTGTACTTCTCCCTCTTCAACAACGAGAAAATCGATGAAAATAAATGCTGTAACTTTGCTGTTTGCAAATTAGGACTTACTATAATATAAAACGGATTTTTACTTCAAGCTACGGTAGCATTACATTTTGATAGCATATGGGTATGAAAATTTGCTGTCATCCTAATAAGTCTACCTGGGTAATTATGCCATGAACTGGTTCTGGGATTTGGTGGTAGTGCATATGATGCTTGTATATTTGAGAATATCAAAGCTAACGAGTTCATAAAGAACCACTACCATCAAAACGGTGGCACGGAAATTTATTTATAGAAATTTTTAGTACAACACAACTTTTTCACAAAACATCTTTACCTAAGAATGAGAAAAAAAAAGACATGAAAATTAATGTTTTGAATTCCTATGCAAATATCTCCGCTGTTTTTAAATACATTTCATTAAAATTATTTTTGTTTAAAAGCTCAATAAAAGCACTTAACAAACTCAGCAAAGAACTTTACCGTTAGGTCAGTATATAAACTTGTTATTTTTTTTCTAAAAAAGGTCCAAAATACTGACTTTTTACAAAAAATCGTACTCAAAAGTGGTTTTTGTTGTAAAAATTAAAATTAGTAAGCATTCCATTTTTGACTTCCTTTCATATGGTAGAGCATTTATTAGCAAAAACTTTTCCAGTTTTGCGCAAACATTTTTTTAGTATTTTTGTCATCATGTCATCAAAACAATCTATTTTTTTCCATACCATTTACTATCTACACTGATGACTTATATTAATTGAGTGGTTTTATTTAAATAAATATAAAATATTAATAACAAAATAAAAAACAAATTAAAAAATCAAACTTATACCATCTGTTTTCAATCGCAAAATTACAAACTCAACCAAGTAAAATGCTGCCGAGAACTTCTCAACTACTAGAAAATACTGTTTTCAACTCACCAAACTAATATGAACACTCTGGTTGAAAGTGCCGTCATGGTGACGTCACAATCTCTCAATTGCGGTAACATAAACGCAAGATACTTAAAAATATTTGCAACAAAAGTTGCTTGCAGCTCTCTGTTGAGTTGCTTGCTTCCTTAATTGTTTTTCGCTTATCGCGACCATCCAGCTTTCTTTTTCTGCCAACTTTTTTTGCACATACATAGCTTCCAGGATAACGTAAGAAGGAGCCTATTGATTTATGATTTCGACCGATTTTTCGAGAAATTTAACGAAAAGCAATGCCTTCCAAATTTAAAGCCATCATATTTCCATTTCATATTAGAAAATACACAAACACACACGGTTCTTAATATTTCAAAACAGATATAAGTTTTGAAACGCTTCAATCATCTTAAAAAACTACTAGATTTATAGAAATGCAACTGCAAAAAATGCTAATTTTGATAAAAGAGTAGAATAATTACCGTTATTCTTCAACAACTCATAAAATTTTTCTTCTCTATACAGAAAATAATAATTCACTCAAAATTGAGAATTTTTGTTGAAAAAATTAACTCAAAATTACCAATAGCCATATCAAAACTATTAACATTTGGAGTGGATTTATACAATTGCAATAGAGTGTAGTATAGATATACTCATAATCTTCAACAATAATTTTGTGTTTCTAAAAGAATTTAAAAAGTGACAGTAGGTTATAGTATTATGTACTTATTTAACTCTCGAGAAGGCGCACTATGAGCATTTTGCTCACGCAATTTTTAAATGGATAAAATTCATCTTTTTTATAAATATTTTTGCACGCATTATGTTGAGTATCTTTGGTAACGGTTGTTCTCCGCGTCTTGGCAAGCTTTTGCTGAGGTCAATACACGGTTGAAACTGTAGGTATGCCGTTTAAAGATTACAGTATTTCCTCAATAAGCACAATGCTCACGCGCGACAATCCATACTACTCTGCGAGGCTCGCCTTCTCCAGGGTTAAATAAATTATTGAGCAATCGTATGTCTCAAAATATTTCCTCTTTATTTCTTATAAAAAAAAAACAATTTTTTGCCAAGTTGTTGGATTTTTCTCCCACTCCAAAAAATTTTTTTTTGATATATTTAGCCAGAGTCCTTTATTGCTTTCGGTAAAGATCCGATTCGCTCCTTTGATAAACGTTATAATTACGCTGAACACATACAATGACCACATGTTGGCAATCAATTTAATTGATTGCTCTGCACAAAACCAAAGTCTAACTACGTCTAAAACCTAGCAACATATCAGCTATGAACTAGCAGCATGGCGCAGTTGATTGAAAGCGTTAGAAAATGTTTTTCTTTCGTTATAGTAGGGGCAAAAAAGAAAAAAAAAAACGAAATAAAAACCAGCAACAAAAAGAACAAGACCACAAAACAAACAAACGCTGAAATGTTGTCGACACTAAGAGCAAGCAGTAGCAGGAGCAACACCAACAGACACCAATAGAATGCAGACGGCCGCAGCAACATGTCTGCTAATAGCAACATACCTCAAAAGCGATTGAAACCGCCTGAAACAACAGCAACAACAACATCTTGTATTGCTAGTGTTGCATATATTTTTATTTTGATTGTATTTTTTGTATAATTTTTTTTTGTTGCGGCAACATGGCAAAAACCATCAAAGCAATATATTTTTTCACAAAGCTAACGCTTTGTACGTGTTCACACCGTGTTCTGCTTCCCAAAGAGTTCCGTAATTTTTGTTGTTGTTTTTTTGTACTCTATATCAGTGTTTTTGCTGCTAAATCCTTTTGTAGCTCACATGGTTTTGTTGCTGTTGCCGGTTTTTTGTTTTTGTTTCTGTCTGCTGCATGCATGATTACATTTTGGTCTGCAACAAAAGCGTTGCTGCGGCCTCTGAACTCAACGTTTATTGGTTTTGTTGTAACTTTTAATTGAAAGCCATCGAGAAATGGATTTAGCACTGAGCTGATGATTTGGTGTGCTTGGGCCGTCCATGATGTAAAGGATTTGTCTAGCAATAAGCTGCAAATGATTCGCAATCAATCGAAATTTAGTCAGTTAATGTTATAATACCTAAATGCTTAGAAAGAGCTCCTAAAAATTTGTTCTAGTTTTAATAATTTATAATTATAATTTTTTCATTAGTTGATATTGAAAATAAAAAAGTTTTTTTGGCTATGAAAACATTTTCGTAATTCTATCAGTTTGGTCTTAATTCACTTACATCACGTTATTAGAAACATGTGCAGTGGTATCAGGATTTTTCGTATCAGACAGACATTTTGTATCAATATTCGCATGAGTTCAATAAAGAAAATTTTAAACAATTTAATGTTTAATATTAATTTAAGATATTTTTCATTCCATTGTATCACGTAATTACAAACATAAGCAATATGCATATTGAGATTTGGTAGATTACAATAGCTGCATTCCCGTGGCACAAGATCAGATCAAGATCAGACCAAAAGGAACAACTTTAGTTCAACTTTATAAAAATTTGGCACCACTGCCTTGAAACAGCTGTTTCAACAAACGCCCATTGAGCGATGAAACGTCTAAATAGGAAAATATTTATTTTTAGATTTGCCAGCTATGTTCGTTTTCATAAAAAATGCTTGAAACTTGGCAGCATTTTAAGATCAGAAATAGGGCCAGAAATCGAGTTAGTTCTAATTTTTGTTTTTGTTTTGTGAATAAAAAGATCCGCGCACTAGATCAACGACCACGGGAATGCAGCTAATGTCAAGACTTTCAACAAGAATTGTTTTTACGTTTTATCGAATTCCTTTCATTGACAAAATACGTAAAAAAAAGCATTAACACAATTAAAAACAAAATGAATAAGCCATTTATTAGAATTTGTCAGACAAAAATGCATAAACTCAAGGACATTGAAATTATGAAATTTTTATTAAGAATTTTTCTTTTGTTTGAGTAATTGATAGAATGCCTAGCTTTTGAACTTAAAAAGTATTAATTTTAATTTATGGTAGACATTTGTGACGACAAGAAATTGTTGCACAATTTTGTATGTAAATACTAATAGATACATAATGAAATTAAATGAACCATGCATAATGAAATGATATATAAAATAACTAAATTAAGAATTTTTATGGATTATGAAAAATTATGAAATGAAATGTATGGAAAAATTATAATGTAAATATTATTAAAATTTTATACAAAAAAAAAAGGTATTAAAAGTATATTTTATTGTGTTTATTTTACTGAATCAATAATAAGTAAATAAAAAATAAATTCAAAAATGCAAAGACATGTACACAGCCACATATTCACAGGCAGGGAAAACAAAACAAGTGAACTGTGAAACAGCAAGACAACGAGAGAATATGAAGCCATCGCATTTGCTTAGGACAGGGAGTCTTGTTGCAAGTGCAGTAACATGCAAATGCTCTGAGGCTGAGTAGTTATCTTAAGCGAAGGTGTCTCCACCCTTCGAACGTTGTTTATGCTTGGTTTTCAATGTCATTTTTATGACGACACAAAAGTTTAACACCTGAAATATCACCTCAATAAAACTCTAGAACATTTTCTGCATAGCTCCATTTAATAATTTATTTCTTTTTAATTTTCCAAGATTACCAAAGTTAGAAAAAATGTCAACATGTTGTTATTTCAATTTGATTGACAACAACAGACCACTGAAAATGACATAGTGAAAACCAAGTATAACTCTAATTTCAAAGCGTAGTTCTCTTAAGCAAAAGTGTACCCACCTCTTCGAACGTAGCTTACTCTAAGTTCAAAGCGTAGTTATTTTAAGCGAAGGTATCTCCACCCTTCGAACGTAGATTACTCTAAGTTCAGGCGTAGTTATCTTAAGCGAAGGTGTACCCACCTCTTCGAACGTAGCTTACTCTAAGTTCAAAGCGTAGTTATCTTAAGCGAAAGTGTACCCACCTCTTCGAACGTAGCTTACTCTAAGTTCAAAGCGTAGTTATCTTAAGCGAAGGTGTCTCCACCCTTCGAACGTTGTTTAATCTAAGTGAAGGTGTAGATATTGTAAGCGAAGGTTTCTCCACCGTTCTAACGTTGTTTACTCTAAGTTTAAAGCGTAGTTATCTTAAGCGAAGGTTTTTCCACCCTTCTATCATTGTTTACTCTAAGTTCAAAGCGCAGTTATCTTAAGCGAAGGCGTCTCCACCCTTCGAACGTAGATTACTCTAAGTTCAGGCGTAGTTATCTTAAGCGAAGGGGTCACCACCCTTTGAACGTTGTTTAGTCTAAGTGAAGATGTAGATATTGTAAGCGAAAGTTTCTCCACCGTTCTAACGTTGTTTACTCTAAGTTCAAAGCGTAGTTATCTTAAGCGAAGGTGTATCCACCCTTCGAACGTAATTTACTCTAAGTTCAGGCGTAGTTATCTTAAGCAAAGGTGTCTCCATCCTTCAAACGTTGTTTAGTCTAAGTCAAGATGTAGATATTGTAAGCGAAGGTTTCTCCACCGTTCTAACGTTGTTTACTCTAAGTTCAAAGCGTAGTTATCTTAAGTGAAAGGGTACCCACTAGGGCGGGCCAAATTTTTTGTCGATTAAAGAACCCCCTGGGATGATTCTATAGACAATTCTAAGCAACTTTGGTGAAGAAACCATAGGTCTATCTCGATTTTCGAGTCTCCCACTTTTCAAAAAATGATTTTTCCCCTATAACATCATTGATTCAAAATTCGATTTTTTATTCATCGTTATATTATCTTTTTTATGTGTATATGGGGGGTTTTTGGGGTCGAGAAATTCATTTCTGATCTTTATTTTTACCTATGACCACCGCCAGAGGGCGTTTCATGCATATTTTAACTATTTTTCGTCTATTTTCTGAGAAAAATTTAATTTTTTTTTCGGTAATATTGATCTTTATTTTATTTTTTGTCAACAGAAATTCAACCTAAAAACTAAGAACATGTGCAAAAAAAACAAAAAAATTAATTTAGTGGAAGAAAAGCGAAATAAGTTATTTTCGAAAGTCTTTCTTGCTTTCCAGTCTGGGGTATTTTGCACGGCTTTCTGATGTAACTGCCATAACACTGTGTCGATTTTTTTGTAAAACACGTTTAGAAACGCTAGCCAGCAACTGAACATGTCTTTCCGTTGCTTGTATGTGTACCGGAATTCTTGGATCGGGCAATGGTGGATCATCGTATTCTATATATTGTTCCAAATGATCATACGGAATGGTATGCGTAAACGGTGGTTCGAATAAGCCATCATCTTTATTTAAATCAATCATATTCGTATAATCTGTACAATTGAAGTTTATCAAAGGTTTTTGATAAACTCTAAGATGTGCCGGGTCGTACAGATTTCTTCGGTAGTGTAAAATTTTCTTGATTGCGATGTTTCGTGTCTCTTTTTTATCATCAAATAACATCGCTAACAGAATATTTTCGGAATGTGCGTAATATGAATTGCCTTTAATGACATTATTCACAACTTGGCGTAGATTTGTATCCAAATATTGTGTCCAACGAATGAATTTGTAAAATAATACACTACCGAAGACCACCGAATTATAGTACTTGATGTTGAAGTGCATCAGCACATACACTTTCATTATGTATGTTGCCAGAATTTTCAAATTCCTTAATGGATTTTCAGTTGACACATACAACCGCAACAATCTATTCGCCTTGGTGAGCCAACGTGAATGTGCTATTGGTCCTGGTTTAATGTGAGACAAATCCTCAGGAACAACACCATTCGAAATTGCATTGGCCATTTTGTATAGGTACTTTGAATCGGTGGATAATTCAAATGGATCTAAATCAGGTGGCATGTTCTCTAGCACGATTAACTCGAATTCATCTATAAGCTGAAAAAAAAGAAATTAGATGAATTAAATGCAATTTTACCATTTAATAATGGAAAAAATCGATGTGAAAAATGATACATACCGGAAGATTTTCACACGTTTCAATTTGTTTGCCCAACGTTCCGGTTATTGTTCGTGGTCCAGTGGTCGATGATTTGTCCAAAGTGTTAAACAAATGACGAAATGGCAGCTCGTTGAAGTGCAGAAGGCATACAAACCAATGCAGCGGTCTATTTAAATGCAATTCAAATCGACGCAAAATCCCATGTCTTACGCCAGTATTTGTTGGCTCACCATCACAGCATATGCCGATTAATGCATCGAGACGAAGAATCCATTCAATGTCATCAATTTGTGTTCAGCATCTTCATTTTCGACTTTTGTGTAGCCTATCAATCGAGAATTTGGTTCCTTCAAAACAACTAGATGTGGTTCTTTCACCATCCTTGGATGCAACTTCTCATCGATTTTTTCCATTGTTAAAGCATCATTTTTTCGGCCGTCGAATGAAAATGCTATCAAATTGGATGCATCATACTGCTTACGAAGCAAGTCTTCTCTGCATTTGGCTTTTTCTCGACGCACTTTATTTTTATCCATGATGATCGGATTGCCATGTGCATCTTTTACGTCAATGTCTTGCATAAGGGATGTTGCGAGTGCTGCTGCTATTCTATCTGACACACCAAATCGATCACACATCGCAGCGAAGTTCGAAGCATCGTATCTGGGAGTATACGGTCCTCGTATCAGTGGCGGAACATCTTGTGGATTTGAACTTAGCTCATCTGCATCAGTACTTGGTTCATATGCTAAATGGGTCTCTTCAACGCTTCTTGGTATTATTGTTGACGTTGGTGCTGGCTCTTCAACTTCTGGCACGAATTCCGGTATCGTCAATCTTCTGACATTATTTTGATCTCGCATAAACTCTTTCAAATGATCTGGAATTAATCCACATGAGCATAATGCTGCCTTCAAGTCACATTGACATTTGCCGATGTAAAATAACTCTTTTGTAGATTGTACGAACGTTCTGAATGTGGCGATTTTTGGATGTTTAGTTTCGATTTGATACTTGTCAATCAATGTACCCAATTTTCTACCAACACTTTTTTTTTTGTTATAATTTCAACATTAAGTTGACTCCAAATTTCAATCAATTTGTCTGTTACGTGCGGTACGAATGTTTTATACGAAAACATTTTGTTTTCGAGTTTAGCACGTTCGGCCAAGAAAAAAAAACATCTTAAAATATCCTGTTTCGTTGGCAGATTGAGTCCACTCAAATCACAAGATGCACCAAAAACAGCAACATCGTGCGAAGGCAAATGCTTCAAATGAGTTTCGTTACTTGTTGATGTTGTTGCGGTTTGCGATGTAGACGGCAATGCGTTTAGATCCATTGCATACATAAGACTTAAAAAATAACTGAAATTAGTATATTTTAAAACATTTGGTTCGAATATATTTTTTCCACCTGCAAATTGGTAAAAACGCAATGGTAAAAATGATGAGAATTTTATTTATATTAGTTACGTTTCTTGTTAGAACGTATTAGTTTTTACACACTATGTGGGTGTTACTGGTGTTGCCTGGTTTCTCCTGGGTGCGTTGGTAGTCGGTGGGGATGATGTTGCTGCTGGTGGCGGAGCCTTGTGTCGTTAATTGCTGCGGCTGTCTGGTGATGTGCCGTCTGGTGGTGCTGTTGGTGTGCCGGGTAATGCACTCTGGAGTATGCGAAAAAACTGACACGTTTAAACAATTATAAATACGAACGCAATTTCTGTACTTAATTTACTTTAATTTTATTTATTTAAATCAACTAAATTCCATACGCAAAAAAACGAACCAACGCGGTTAAAGGAATGCGAGAGAAAAGCCAAAACGGGAGAAAAATCACTAAACATATGACAGCAAGTGTCAAAAGGCCGCACTGAACATCAACAACACAAACCCATCGCCGACCGTCAATACACATCAATGCAGTTTGCGGTGGGCGACGAGTTTGTTCAGTGCGGATATAAACAATTGACTTACTTAAAATTAAGAACAATAAATGTCAGAGATAAAAAGTCCGCAAAGCAGCAGAAATAATTTTGGTTAAAATAGGCATGAAACGCCCTCTGGCGGTGGTCATAGGTAAAAATAAAGATCAGAAATGAATTTCTCGACCCCAAAAACCCCCCATATACACATAAAAAAGATAATATAACGATGAATAAAAAATCGAATTTTGAATCAACGATGTTATAGGGGAAAAATCATTTTTTGAAAAGTGGGAGACTCGAAAATCGAGATAGACCTATGGTTCCTTCACCAAAGTTGCTTAGAATTGTCCATAGAATCATCCCAGGGGGTGGCTTTAATCGAATTTTTCGGCTCCATACAAATTGGCCCGGCCTAGTACCCACCCTTCGAACGTAGTTTACTCTAAGTTCAGGCTTAGTTATTTTAAGCGATGGTGTCTTCACCCTTCGAACGTTGCTTAGTCTAAGTGAGATGTAGATATTGTAAGCGAAGGTTTCACCACCCTTCTTACGTTGTTTACTCTAAGTCCAAAGAGTAGTTATCTTAAGCGAAGGTGTTCCCACCCTTCGAACGTAGTTTACTCCAAGTTCAGGCGTATTTATCTTAAGTGAAGGTTTCTCCACCCTTTGAACGTAGGTTACTCTAAGTTCAGGCGTAGTTATCTTAAGCTAAGGTGTCTCCACCCTTCGAACGTTGTTTACTCTAAGTTCAAAGCGTAGTTATCTTAAGCGAAGGTGTTTTCACCCTTCGAACGTTGTTTAGTCTAAGTGAACGTGTAGATATTGTAAGCGAAAGTTTCTCCACCCTTTAATCGTAGTCACTCACAGCAAGAGGGATCATAGCCAATAAATGGATAGTAAACGAATAAATATCAATAAGCATTAATTATAATAATCTTATTTATATAATTTATTTAATAATTAATAATAATTACTAAACATACGGACTAAGTAATATATAAAAAACTTATAAAATAGTTTATAAAGTCTTAATTCACAGTTTAAAACTAAAACGCGGGCTTTCTCATTTCAGCATCGGAATAATTGGTAAATAAATTATTTTGTAAGATTAAATTAAGATTTTGTAAGGTTTACTTACTGAGCTTACCTCAGCAAACTCAGTAAAGCTGCAAGGGCTCGTTACACGTTTCATGTTACGAATTTACAAACAATGACATAAATGTTTCTATTTTTGCATTTTAGTTGTATTTTGATGGTAGAAAAACTGATAACATATTGACACACAGCTTGATTTTAATAACGTTATAAAATGCAATTACAAACATTAACATAAATGCTTCTATTCTTGGTTTTGATTCCGTTATAAATTGGTATTAAAAACATTAGCATAAATACGTGATATAAAGTAATTAAAAACATTTACTTAAATTTTTCCTGTTGTGCATTTCTTTTGACTTTGGTTGATAAACATGTTATTTCATGTTGAAAAAGAATTTAGTTTAATGCTGTTATATAACGAAATTATAAACGTTAACATTAATACGCCTTTTTTGAATTCCAGTGGAATTTGGGTGATAGAAAAATTAGCTTCATATTAAAAAACAACCTGTTCTTAAACATTAATGCGCCTACTTTTTACATTTTAGTTGTCTTTGGTTAAAAGAGAGGAGGTGGTTTTATGTTGAAAAATAACTTCGTTTAATTCCGTTACATGAGCAATGAAAAACATCAACAAAAAATGCGTTTATTTTAGCATTTAAGTTAAAAAAGGCCAATATAGCTATTTGGTATTGAAAACAATTTCGTCTTAATTTCGTGTTATAACGTTATTAATACATAGTCGCATATTTTGTGCATTTTGATTGAATTTCCTATAATATGATTTGTTTTAAAGTTTTCTATATGACTTTGTTATTTATTATGTTGATTTTATACGATTTAAATACAAATTCTAAATGTTTGATAGTTTAAATCATTCTTGATCTTAAATTCAAACTCTAGTCGTTTCTATAATTTTTTTTTAATTTGAAAAAAAAAGTGATTTAATTTAAAAAAAAAAAATTTGTTTTCATTCCGTGACGTACTGCAGTAAAGAACGTTTACATAAATGCGTAATTTTTGCATTGGTATTTATCAAAAGGGATTTTTCTTTCAAAAAAAAATTTGTTTAATTTCATTATTTGACGTAGTTAAGAGAGTTAACAGTGTTGCGAGAATTTTGCATTTAAGTTGAATTGGTTAATGGAAAAAAATTATTTCATATTGATAAATAGCTTAACTTTAATTCCGGTGTATAACGCAATTAGGAACATAGACATTAGAGGGTCCATTTTTTACATTGTTGATGTCTTTGGTTGAGAGAAAATAGCTTTGTTTAATTTCGTTATATATTGTTACTAAAAAAATTAACATAAATGCGTTTATTTTTGCATATATGTTATAAGTATCATATTTAGAGTAATTGCGTGTTAAAAAAATCTTGGTTTAAATTCCGATATATAAGGCGATTAAGAAAATTAATATAGGCGAATAAATTTTTTGCATTTTAGTTGAATTTCTTAGATTTTTGTATTTTCTTCAGTTGATAGAAAAAAGATTTTATGGTTAATTTTTATTTCGTGACGTAACGTAATTAGAAACATTTACATTAAGGCGTCTTGTTTTTAATTTTAATTGTTTTTGGTTGATATCAAAAGTCATTTCATGTAGACAAATAACTCATTTTAACTCAGTTATTTAACGTAATTAAGAATATTCCTATAAATACCTCTATTGTGCATCTTAGTTGTCTTAGGTTGATAGAAAAAATATAAAATATTTAAATAAACTTGTTTTTATTCCATTATATAACATAATTAAGAGTACAAACGAGTTTTTTTGCATTCAGTTGCCTTTGGTTGATAAAATAAGTGATAGCATCTTGAAAAATATCTTGATTTTTATTCCGTTATATAACGTAATTAAAAAAGTTTACATTAATGCGCCTATTTTTGCATTCAGTTCTCTTTGGTTAATAAAAAAAGCGATAACATGTTTAAAAATATCTTGATTTTAATTCCGTTATATAACGTAATTAAAAACGTTAACACAAAAGCACCTATTTTAGCATTCTTTTGTTGATTAAATAAATGATTACATGTTGAAAAATATATTGATTTTAATTCCGTTATATAACGTAATTAAAAACTTTAACATAAATGCGCCTATTTTTGCATTCAGTTGTCTTTGGTTGATAAAATAAGTGATAAAATGTTGATAACTATCTTGATTTTAATTCTGTTATTAAAAACGTTAACATAAATGTGCCTATTCTTGCATTCCGTTGTCTTTTGTTGATAAAATAAGTGATAACATGTTGAAAAATATCTTGATTTTAATTCCATTATATAACGAAATTAAAAAAGTTAACATAAATTCGCTATTTTTTGCATTCAGTTATCATTGGTTGATAAAATAAGTGATAACATGTTGAAAAATATCTTTATTGCTATTCGGTTATATAACGTTATTAAAAACGTTAACAAAAATGTGCCTATTTTGCATCCAGTTGTCTTTGGTTGATTAAATTAGTGATAACATGTTGAAAAATATCTTTATTTTATTTTCGTTAACAAAAATGCACTTTTTTGCATTCAGTTGTCTTTGGTTGATAAAATAAGTGATTACATGTTGAAAAATAGCTGTATTTTTATTCCGTTATATAACGTAATTAAAAACGTTAACACAAAAGCACTTATTTTAGCACTCTTTTGTTTATAAAATAAGTGATTACATGTTGAAAAATATCTTTATTTTTATTCCGTTATATAACGTTATTAAAAACGTTAACACAAAAGCACCCATTTTAGCATTCTTTTGTTGATAAAATAAGTGATTACATGTTGAAAAATATCTTGATTTTAATTCCGTTATATAACGTAATTAAAAATGTTAACATAAATGCGCCTTTTTTTGCATTCAGTTGTCTTTGGTTGATAAAATAAGTGATAAAATGTTGAAAAATATCTTGATTTTAATTCCGTTATATAATGTTATTAAAAACGTTAACATTAATGTGCCTATTCTTGCATTCCGTTGTCTTTGGTTGATAAAATAAGTGATTACATGTAGAAAAATATCTTTATTTTAATTCCGTTATATAACGTTATTAAAAACGTTAAGATAAATGCGCCTTTTTTTGCATATAAGTTAGATTTGGTTGATAGATAAAAAATTTTATGTTAAAAAAATTGGTTTTAATTCCGTTATATAATGCATCTAAGAGCACACACTGAGGGAAATATGTGTTGAAATTAAATGAAATTGTGTTCATATTAAACGAATTTGTTTTTGAAATAGAGCTTGAAACAATTTCATTAAAGTTAAACACAAGTATTTTTTAAATTAAAATTAAAACAAAGGTTTTTGTTTTCAAAAAATTATTTTTTAATATAATATCATAACAAACATTTACAGTTTAAAAACACATATATAAAAAATTTAAAACTTAATTTTAAACTATTGTTCTTAAAATAAAAACAATTAAATTAAACCGCCATTATTTTGATGCCTTTTTTTAATTTTTTCGAGTTTTTGGCGTCAGATTCGTGATCACCGACCCCTGGGACCACTCGAATAATAAATTTTAACTGCATTTGATGAAGTTTGCGTTTTATTTGGGCTTAAAATTAATATACTTTAAATATTAAAATAATTAATATTTCATCTAATGCTCAATATTTGTAAAACCTTTGAAAAACATTTTCAAACAATCAAATGTAAAATCGGTTTTTTCAGCTCGGTCTCAATTATCTGGTCAATGATTCTACTGCACATAATTTCTTAATTCAATCTCAAATAGATACGTATTTTTTGTTATTATAAAATTATAAAACAAAAAGTGAGCTTATAGTTGAAAAATAAATACACTTGTCTTAAATTTTGTTTTGTAGAAAAACAAATGCGTTAAATTTGTATTTTAAAATTGCTTGTTTAATTTTGAAGCATTTTTTTATACTCAGTGTAGGCACACAGTTTTTTGTAAACATATAAATCATGCACTTTTTCTTCAAATCTATATATAGAAAATATTGTGCACTGTTGTGCTTCTGTTTTGCAGAGTTTTTTAATAAAAGCCTGTATTTATTTATATTTTCAATGACTGTTGTCTGACTCACCTTAAAAAAAATTACTATAACATATACCTAAAGTGTTGCTGTAATTTTTTAAATATATTTAAAAACTGAATATTGTTCATGATGTAAGCAAAAGTTTTGATTTCAAACACAATTGCTATTAAGCTTTTGACGGTAAACCCATTTTTAACATCTGTAAGGTAGTATAATCAGTTCATTTATTGGAAAAAAAATTACAATTTAATCTGGGCTAGTTTTTCTCAATTTTAACAACATTTTTTTATCACCAGCCAGCTTGAACCAGCTTTAAGGAGTTATAGAAAGTTGATAATCTTTTAGCACTTAATAGTTCAATTCAAAAAGAGTTCGGAGCTCTTCGCCAAAGCCTATTTCTGCAGCTTATTTCCATTGTCACATCTTTTTCCTAACCTTTAACTGCAGCCAGACATTATTGCCTGTGCCTATGTCTATGCTAGCAATTAACCGCACACAT
The DNA here is from genome assembly GCA_963920525.1 of Dichetophora obliterata. Lineage (NCBI taxonomy): Eukaryota > Metazoa > Arthropoda > Insecta > Diptera > Sciomyzidae > Dichetophora > Dichetophora obliterata. Next base: position 30,847,896 of record OY986438.1, read on the forward strand.
AACAAAACATTGGCAGTCACCACTGATCAGCTGCTGCTGCTCTTCAGCAGACTCATAGAACCCATTTCGAGTTTTCGTTAAATTTTTTTTTTATCTTGATTTTGGCTGCTGTCAATTTTTGTCAACGCTTTGAGGTTTATAGCCGTACACCAACTAACGCTGAAAATTAGTAGAGTGCAGTTGAACAAAAAAGAAAAGTGGATCTGACACATTCACGGCAATACAGACATAACAAATAACTGAGTAGCTTCGTTTCGGGATGCTGCTCGAGTAACGCTGTGTGCAGATGTAAATACAATAGCCAACAAATGAAACATGCACTAATTCTGAATGTGGTCAATTCGCTGGCTTGTTAGCATTGTTTGTAGTTGAAGCAGTAGTAGTAGCAGCATCGAGAGCAGTATTAGTAACAGCATAGATGTTGCTATTATTAGCTAGCTAGTGAATGAGTGGTGCTCGAGTTTCGATGCTTGTTCATTGTTTACCAATAGCGATGATGAGGAGTTGTTTTGGCGCATTTGGTGGAGCTGATTTGTTAAATTTTAAAAACATTTTAAATTGGCTTTTCCTAACGAGATGGATATGTTTCACTTATAATTAAAAGTATTGTGTTAGGACTCAGTTTTATAAATATTAGTCAAATATTGCTCGTTGCAGCGTAATTTTAAAAAATACAAGGAAATACGTAACAAATGTTAAACCGTTAAATATTTATTTTTATATATATAAATTTATGAATATTGACTTTGTTGAAGATATTTGTAGGCTTAAAATATTTCGGTAAAATAAAATCAATGTTTGGATTAGGTTAGGTTAGGTTGAGGTGGTGGCAGGTCTTAACACAGGCCCACTTAGACTAAATAGGTTTACTGTGATACCACAGAATAAAAGAAGGGAGTAATCAAGTGAAACTTTTGTGTAGGATGTTCTTAATGTGATAAAAAGCTGTAGGAACATGTAATATTGAGTCTAAAGTAAGGTGCTTTTCCTTGACATCAGTCAAACAAGTTACCAACTACAACTTTTCGTCATAAATTGATGTTTTGTAAAGTTCTTTTGATTAGAAATAGGAAAAAAAAGGGTAAGACGTAGCACCATGGCCCGGCAGGATTTGAACCCGGGACTCCTGCGTGATAGTCAAGCGTGCTACTGCTAGACTATCGAGCCAACCGTCAGATTATTACCTTGTAATCACCCAAGCCAATGTTATTTTTTGTTATCTTTAAAAACTAGTTCATGATTTTTGTCAAATATTGAAAACGAAAAATCAGAAAAAATATTTCAAAAACACACCAAATTTCTGCATAAAAAATTGGGTAAGTTTTTATATAAAAAACGACCAAAAAAGTTGGTTTATTTTCATATGAAAAAGGATTCAAAAACATATATCGTTATTTCACCAAAAATTTGGCGGAATATTCCAATTTGTGTTAACATTTTTTTATACAAAAAATGTCCCAATATTGTATGAAGTTGTATTTTAGAAGGTTTTTAATTTATTTTTTGGGCGATTTATCTTTGGAAAATATTTGCTATCAACCAGACAGAGTGGTAAGAACGGTAAAAAATATAGCCCTAAAATAAAAACGAAAAATAACCCAATTGAAAAATGACATAACACGTGAGTGAGAACTGTAAAAAAAATATTTTAATTTAACCCAAAACAAACGAAATATTCCCAAAACATATTTTAGAAAAATAACCAAAAAAACTCTATTAATTTTACTTAATTTTAGAAATTTCTTTAAAATAACAAAAAAGGCCTATAAATTTTAAACCAAAAAATAAATTAATTTCAAAAATATGTCATGAGCAATCTCGACTAAAAAAAAGTATGTACGAAGAAAATTTTAAACATTTTTGGATAAAAACTTTATCTATAACTATTTAAAGTTGAAAAAAGAACTTTAAAACTGAAAATCTAGACCTACAAATAGGTTAATAGAACAGTTTTTTAAATACAAATTTCAATCTTTTTGGATAAAAAAAGGATTTTAGAAGTTGAATCTGAAACCATGGATACCAAGCATAATTTTTCAAAAACTAAGGAAGATTGAAAAAATACCTTCCACAAAATCAGTTGAACTGCACTTTATGCCAAAACAATAACACAGCTAGTAGTTGTTGTTTTATTCTGTCACTTTTTTATGCCATATTGTCATAAGGAACTTTTCGCAGCACATTATTTCCTTAATAAGTTTTGCTGAACCAACGCTATGCTTAAACAAAGCCCAAAAAATGCACTATATGCATGCAAGTGTTTGTGTATTGTGTGTTTGTGTGTTTGTGTGTGCTTGTGTATGCGTATGTGTTCTTGTTGAATCCTTATTGTTATTATTGCTGCGCTGCGGTTGTCCTACAGATTGTTTATGTGCGTGTTGGGAGGAGGCGCTATACTGCTGCACACAAACACATACACTATGTAAAGGGGAGTCCCTCCTCCGCTCCCACCCTGACATTCTTTCTAACTCCGCTGCTGATGGGTGTGTAAATTATGTGCGAAAGATAGCTAAATTATTGCACTCGAGAGGCATTGCATTGCAGAGTTGAGAAATACAGCTACGCAATTTTTGGTGACACCATGCTTGACCATACAAGGCAACTCCAACTCTGGTCATGTTCTGAATGGTGCATGGTGCATGCTGCATGATTGGGGAAAGGACGTACTAGCTTGAAGTAGCCTGTTGATGACAAAGACGAGCGATTGCTTTGTGTGCAGCAGCGCACGTTGGTCACTTAATTATGCCAGAGCTGCGTCAAAGCAAAGCGAAGTCTAGGCAAGGCCATTGAATGCGTTGTATTGCATGCAACGGGCGCCCTTGTTGCCATTTATCAAAAGAGCCAGCGAGCGCGAGCACGAGCATGCACGACCAGCAGCTATTGATTCTTAGCTGATTTATAGCTGCAGTGATTCGAGGGCAAACGCCGGATTTTGCCTGCAATGCGCTTCAAGGAGTTTGCTTTGATAGTTATGTGGTTTAAATCATTGTTGTTGTTGCTGTTATTTTTAGTATTGGTATTTTTGGTGGTTTATGTTGGCGAAACAGTTTCAACACGTTTGTGCCCCTTGGCATTAATAGTCATTGTTTATCTTCTGGCTACAGCGAAACCGGGGCGTATGAGTGATATTTTCGACTTTAAGTTTTAATTGGTCCAGCTGTGATTTATGAAGTGCTTTTAAAGTATTTTGAGCTTGGTTCGAAAGGCACAGAAGCTGAAAATTCATGATTGACACATATATGTGAAAAATTTTGTGGTCAAATTTTCAAAACTATTCAAAATTGTTAAAAAAAAAAAACAAGAAACAGTGAATAATGGAAATTGAAGTACCTTAATTATACAAATATATATATATAGATGTTTGTAATTTATAAATATGTTATTATTATTATAATTATAAGTATTGTTATTTAAACTTTTTGCTTCAACCATTATATTATCTAATGTATTCGTTATACAGTTCTGCATAAATAAAATTTTCACAATGAAAATTTTGTTTAAATATAGTTGCAATTCAATGCATTAATTAACTAAAGTCTTTCATGGTTTTTACTTTGACTTTATGTAAATCTCACAAGCATACACACATACTCAGATTTACTGCTCCTGATGTATATTTTATCAACTGTAATCATCTGTTACAATAATTTACAACTTTTTGCTTGTCTATTATGTGTATGTGTTTGTATGTGTGCGTGTGTTTTTGTGTGTAAGCAATTATGTATGCCTGTATGCGTGCCACATATCGATGTAATCCATAGCAAAATATTTGTTTGTCAGATTTTAAACTGCATCCTTAGCAACTTCAGTAGCAGCACCAAGAGCCTGTATAATGGTACAAACAACAACAACAACAACAACTACTTGCTTTTTGCTCAAAGTCTAGTCATTGGTACACTCTTTCACTCAACTTATATTGGCTGGCATCAACGAATTTGTTTATGTGTGTATAAGGGAAATAGCAAAACGGATGCGTCGACATTTTCATTTATGCATTCAGATGAGCTTCATTCATACATCAAAATATTATGCAATGATATGAATTGAATTTATTTTCTTATTTATTTTTTTTTATTCTACTTGTATATTTCTCCCTCTTTCTTTTTCTTTATCCAATGCATCTTTATTTTTCATCTTTGCAATTTTAATAAATCTTATACGAGCTTCTTCTCAAGCCATCACCATCATCGTCATCGGAGTTACAACATTTGTTTGATTATTTGTTGAACTCATTGGAAATATTTTCAAAGTTTCAAAACTAACACACACACAAACACACATATATTTGTTAGAAATTGATTCATTGCTGAGCGTATGAATGATTGAATGAATGAATGCAATTGAAATGATTATTTGCAGAGTATCTTTTGAAGCCGAAATATTGCTGAGCTCTGCAGTTTTATGCAAATTAAACAAAAATAAAATAAAAAGTTCGAAATAAATGCACATGTAATAAATGTAACTCAAATGTCTAGCAGGACACAAATCAATGCACTATTTTGATTATTAAGCTGCAGCAATAGTGCTGCTATTCTGCCTATACATAGCTATGCAATATTTACACAGCAATATAAGATATTAAAAATTGTTTGCATTTACCTTGGTTGTTTAATATTCAAAATATTCTTATTGAAATATGCATTAAACCAATAGCATTTACGTAGGTTGTTGAAAAAAGGTAATGTTTACATTTGTAAGCTTTTTAAATGAATACTAAAAAATTTCATACAGCATTCATATAAGTTGGTTTCAATATTCTTGAATGTAAATTGAGTGATTGCATCAGTGCCTTTGACATTTTTGTGCAAAAATAGTTTTGCTCAAAAAATAAGACAGAAATGAGTTTTTTAATTAATTCAGAGGCCTACTCAAATGAATGTTAATAACAATATAGGCATATTTTATTTTGTTTGTGAAATAAAAAATTTCTAAGAACAGATTTTGATAGAAATTTCATTTTTTTTGATAAAATTAGCGAATAAATAATTTTTTTAACCAAGAAATCTTAAAAACGTTAACGTTTAAGTGGAAAAAAATTTTTATATCCAAAAAATTTCAGTAACGTTGAAAATTTAGACCTTAATTCGAAATTGCAGTTGAAGCATTTGAAAAAAAACCAAGTGATTAGACAACAATTTTTAAGGGGAAAGCCTGATACTAAATAAATTTCTTCGCATTTTAGTTTTCTATATGACCTTGTTATTTATTATGTTGATATTCTATGATTTAAATACAAGTTCTAAATATTTGATAGTTTAAAACATTCTTGATTTTAAATATAAATTCTAGTTGTTTGATAGTTTAAAATCGTTTATTGAGCTTTATTTAGGTCAGGCATTTGTTTTTTTTTGGTTTGATGAATTTTTGAACATTTTTTATATATTCTGTTTGGGGGATTCGATTTGTAGCAACCTGTTGGTTTATGAACTTATTTGACAAAAAGCTAAAATATCATGTAATATAAAGCAATATGTTTTATTGTAATGAATTGTGATCCATTATTTGATTTTACATGATTTCAATTACGAGCTCTTAAGATCAAGTTTTGGAAGAAGGAATAAACAACAACTCTGTATAGGTCAATCAATCATACAGTTGACTCAAAAAACTTACTTGATCTAAAAAACTCGTAATTAAAATCATGTGAAATCAACGAATACTTCATAATCAATTACAAAAATCAACTTTCTATGGTAGATCCTGATCAAATAGTAAAATTTTAAATGATGTTGAATTTATTGAAAATAATCTTAGCTCTCTAGCGGAAGCAAAAAGAAATTCATTCAACTAAAAAATAAATTGTGGAAAAAGGAGAGGCAACTAGAACAGACACAATCCTTGGTATAGTTTTAGGCTTTGTGATCTTAAACTTACTTAATGGCTTTAACGTCACACAATGTAACGAGGTGGACAAGAGCAGGTATGCAAAAAAAGTCATAAACTCGTAAAAGTAAGTGTGCAAGCTTATTGCTAAGAGTAATAATTATCTGAATCTAAAAGGATTATTTGAAATCTTTCCATTTGTGGTAGCTATAGTCTTTATATGAAGCATTGACAGCTATACGAAATTTCAAATTTTATAGTTTTGTATCATTATTTGATACCTTTCCATTTGTGGTAGTTATAGTCTTTATATAAAGCCTTGAAAATTTTACGAAATTTCAGTTTTTATAGTTTTGTACTAAATATTTTCCAAAATAATATTTATAATAACCAAAAAATTTTTAGTAAAATTTGTATGAAACTTTAGCAAAAATATATTTTACAAGTTCTTGCTAAAAAATATAACTTTAAAAATATAGGTAAAAAAATATACATAAACCACAAAAAAGGTCTTAGAAATCCTCAATTCCTGTATACAATTACAGAATAGAAACATTTTTGTTTTTTATGCCTTTTTTAACACATTCTCACAATTTAGTTTTAGACTACATTACAATAAGGATTTTATGACCACTTTTTTAAAACTTGTTTTGATGAAAATCCGCGAATTTATATGAAAAATTAACAAATATTTAATAAAGTTTCAAACACAAAAAAAAAAAATAAAACATTTTTGTTGTTTTTTTTTAATTTTAAGGTATGTCTCAAAAAAATCTTTCTCAACATACTCTCAAAACTTGGAAAGCCGAAAATAAAAGCTAACGATTTTATGACCTTGTTACAGTGGTTTTATCCAAGGCTGAGGTTAACTCAGCTGCTCCAGGATCTCTCAAAGGATCCACAAATCTTTGATGAAATAAAAAGACGCAGTTTTCAATTTAAAGCTTAATTGTATTCATAATTATCAATCGCTTATTATAATATCGCTGCAGTGCAAAGTGATGTGTGCAGTCAGTGGCAGTTGTGTATGGGTATCCGTAAAAGGGTTAAGAGCATCAGCTGGTGCTAGTCGGAGGTCGGATGCTTTCTAGTTTTATTCTTGCTTCGGTACTAATGTTTCCAGTATTCGGTATCGGGTAGTCGGCTTCGGATAGTCGGTATTTGATACTACTGGTGTTCCTGATGCTGAGAGTTCTGGTGTGTAACTAGACGGAAGGCTCAATTAGTAAAAAATATACAAATAAAACAATAACGAAACGGTGGGTATAACGATGGTGGCCCAATGATCAGAATCTGATATGTACGACAACCCGGTAGACAGAGTTTAAGCACAGTGCTGTGGACCAACGATCAGAATCTGATTCGTACCGCAGCCAGCCAGACAAACAGAACCTAATATCCTATAGTGGCTCAATGATCTGAGTCCGATCAATGCCACGGTCAGCTAGCTAATATATAAGCACAATGCTGCAGCTCAATGATCATGATCTGATCTGCACCGCAGCCAGCCGGCAAAACCTAAGTAAAAGACTGCGGCTCAATGATCAGAATCGGACCCGTACCGCAACCAGCCAGGCAAAACCTACGTAAAAAACTGCGTATCAATGATCATAATATGATCCGTACCGCAACCTGCCAGAAAACCCTAAGTAAAAGACTGCGGCTCAATGATCAGAATCTGATCCGTACCGTAGCCAGTATGTTTCTGCACTGACTATTTGTCAGCGCAACCAAAATATTGAACAGCAATGCTGTTGTGTGTGCTAAGGCTGAAGCTCAATGATCATAGACTGGTCCGTACCTCGTGTCTTGTGCAATACCCACACACTGAGCACTTACCTAGAGGGAAGACTGATTAGCACCAACTCGACGTCACTCTTATATATACTTTGGTGGGGAAACTAGTTGGGAATTATATGATTCCTCTTATACTTTCTTAGTGCTGGTTTGAATGAGTCGCTGTCGTTTGTTTGTCTTTCTGGTTTTTTTGTTTGTTTTGCAGCTGCCTTACAATGGTGATAAACTTATAACTTATACAGCTTATAGTACAGTTGAGAGAATCGTGTTAAATGTAATATATATATAAATATTCTAATACAATTTCTGTATATCTATACTATTATATAAAAGGAGACTCACGAAATTTGATCCAGAATAAGCTCGGTAACCGCTCAACCGATTTTGATAATTCTTTTTTATTCGATTCCTATAATAATATAGATTGCTATAGCTTACCAAGGTTTTCGAAAAATGTATTTTTTAATTATAGCAAAATTACGCATTTTATTTGATGCCTACATTCAACCAGCAGCACAATATAACAGCATCAAAGATTTTCTCTCTTTGTCGAGAGAGCTTCTCGCAATATAACACGACAGCCATGTTGTGTAGTTAAGCTGAATTCACTGATAACCTTCAGCATGTTTTGTGTGATTCATGGTATAATTATTTTACAAGGTAATCGTGACAGCTTTTTTGCGATTGGTAGTTGTCAAAAACAGCTAAAGAATGTTGTAGTTTGCTGCTGTTGACTAGCTATGTGCTTATTTTTAACTTACTTGACTTGCTACGTTTAAGTCGTCGCTTATTTTTTCACTTTTCTTTGATTAATTGCATAAACAGCTAATTTTGACAACTACCCATCACCGCTCGTGAGAAAAAAGCCAGTCTACGCGGCTACCTTGTCAAATAATTGTATCATGTGTGTGATTTAAAATAAAGTTAATCAAGTTGAGAGCGTGCAGAAATGTTTCTCTCTGAGCGAAAACTTCATATGAAAAAAAACTTTCAAAACATGCTGAAGGTGATCAGTGAATCCAGCTTTACTTTCAGGGAGATTCTTGCTTTCATACAGTGTTAATTAATTTTCTTTGTTAATGTTTTGAGGGGAGTATCCAGAATTTAGTTATCAGCATTAATTATGTTTTGCAGCCTTACCAGCCAACTTTTTCCCACTTGAGATTGTGTTAGTCTATCTATGCGAATATATAAAGGCGTTGTGACACTACACGGATGTTTGACAATCACGCAAGAACCACTGAACCGATTAACACGATATAAATATCAAACGATATCCAACTTTTCATAATATGCTATGTTAGATTTGCCACGTCTACTTTCCATGCCCACTTTTTGCAAAAAATGCTATATATCAGACGATTTTGGTCGTATGAGACTAGAATTTGGTAATCTACGTTGTATGGTTACTTTCGCTAACTTTACTAAAAATGGGCATGACCCACTGTAGTTAAGTCCACTTTTCGGGGATAAGCTTGGAGTAAAGCAAAGCGCACTATGTTTAAGCTCTATTGAGCTGAAATTCTGGCAGTCTATTGTTTTGAGTATGAGATGGTTTAAGTAAAAAATTTTGCCACACCCCCAATACCGCCCAGAATTAATTAAAAATGTTATACTTCGAACGGTTTTGATTTTATTAGACTAAAATTTGATGATTTAGTTCATACGGCTACTTTCGGCAACTGTAATAAAAATGACGAATATATAAATTTTTTTTCCGAACAGCAGAAAATTCGTATATCACAGTAAGGTGGTCTGCGGCAGGACAACGTCTGCCGGGCAATACTATACATCAATAAGAATGCTGTATATATCAGAAAGTTGTGATCGTCATGCATTGATGTTTCAAACGGAAACGTCTAGCATGTGTTTTGTTCGAAGGTCAATTTACACTTTTACAAATTCACAAAACGATCACAAAAAATTCATTGAATTGGGTCAGGACAAATTATACTATAACTATAACGTTAACTATGAATATATATAGATAAGGAAATAGATTAAAACATAGATTTATGTATGTAACTTTGGAATAGTTTGAAATATTTGAAATATTTTTCACAGAATTATTTTTTAAGCTATATTTGAAAATGTTTTTCACATAAATTAGTTTTTAAGTTGTAGCACATTGCAAAAAATATAACAACATTTTAGGCAAATTAGTTTTCATCAAAATCAAAATAATAGAAGGGGGGGGGGGGGTAGGTGGCCCATGATTTTTAATGATAGAAACTGTTTGTGTCAAAATAGAACAATTTTTGCAGGTAAATTATGTTATATGGAAAAATAAGGAAAATTAAAATTTAAAAAAAATTTAAATGAAAAAAAAATGTGTACAACAAAAGCAACCTTGGCCTATTGTTTAGTGCAAGTTGGATATTTTAGAGGTTTTTTGAAAACAATATAAAACATTGCATTGGTGAGGTAACTGTAAACCTTTTCTCATTTTTCCAATTTACTTAATTTCTAATTTACTTAACTTTGAAACAAAGAAAATTGTATGAAAATCGATTTGAAAATGGCGGAAATGCTTGCTTGGTAAGTCAAAACATGAAATTCCAATCGTTTTTTCTCATTCTGAGGGTTATGAGTTATACTGAGAAAATCTTTAGTTTTGAGATATTGCAAGAATTTAATGTCATAATAACAATACCTTATATCCGTACAAAATATTTCCGAAAGAAAATTACCGTTAATTTTATTAATCAACGACTGTCCATACAAGAATGCATTGTTATGCATTGAGAAAGTCTATAGTTTTTGAGATATCGCCAAAAGTTTGATGTCATTATAGCGGTTTTTTCTTAAATTTAGGAAGAATTGTTGTTTGGCCGAAGCCGAATATGTGTAAAAAATTACATTTTTGATTACAAATTTTAAAAATTTTTTACCCAAATTTTTCTATAATGCTGTTTTTGTATGCAAAACTTTTTCAAAAGTAAAAATAAGGAAAGCCAGGTAAATTTATGTCATCATAACAATTACCGTTAATATAAGTTATTCAAATTAAATAAAGTAATTTCTTAATATATATAACATTTTTTCATAACTAAACAAAACAAACACAATAATTTTTATATTTTGAATTTATTTTAATACAACTAAATACTTTCATTTTAAGATTTAAAATTTTTACATGGTATTTAATATTTTTATCGCAGGCGAAGCAGCGGGTATTTGCTAGTATGTATTATAATTGTAAGGTTACAGTGGTGGTTACATAATTCTTAGGGTAGTAAAGTTGAGAGAATCATATTAAAAGTTATATCTAATAAATGCATTTATATGTTAATATTCTAATATGTATGTATGTATGTATATAGTTATTATAATTGTAATGTTACAGTGTTGGTTAGATATTTCTTAGGGTAGTACAGTTGAGAGAATCACATTAAAGTAATATTTAATAAATGCATAGACATATAAATATTTTAATACAGTTTATGTATGTAGTTATTATAATTGTAACGTGACGTTACAACCTGTTTCCTGAAGCATTTTTTCACGCAAATGCAAAAATAACAAATTTTTCATAAAGTTTCAAGCACAATTACATAATAAAAATATTTTTGTATGATTTTATTTTTAAGTATGTCTTAAATTATGCCTTTTTTAACACACTCCCAAAATTTGGTCTCAGACTCTTCTCAAATAAGGATTTTATGATCACTTTTCTAAAGCATGTTTTGACGAAAATGAGCACCAATTGCATACCAAAATATACATGACAGGGTGACATTCCACATTTGAAACAACAAACAGGCTTCAATTTAAGGCTTTATTGTGCAAAGACAATAATGCATAGAGACTTGACATCTTTTACGTAAATAATACAAAAATAGATATCCTATTAATTTTTTTTAAAACTTATGCATCTTCTTCTTTCTAGGTGGTGTCGAAAAAAAGTGGTTTTCAACCAGGGCGAAAATTTCTCGAGTTCAAAGCATCTGATTTCACCGTAGTTCTTCTTAAATTGTTTGTTTGGGTTTTGACTTCAACATTCACTACAAAAAAAATATATAAAAATATTAATTGCATTGCTTTAGAAGTTAGTAATAAATAATTTAGAAAAATTAGCTTAAATCATTGCCGTAAGAAATTTTGAGAACTATGCAATATAGATCTATTCCGTCTGCTTTCATTAGATCTTTTTATATCTTCTCTTAGAAAAATATTGCAAAAAAAAAAACAACAGAATAATGATAATGAAAACAATGAATTCATTTTAAATGAAGATTTTAAACTGTTATGATGTTAGATGTGTCGGCCTTTATAGTCTAGTGGAGAGGGAGAGTGCGCTAGACTATCAACCCAGAGGTCCCTTGTTCGAATCCGGGTTCGGGCATGGTTCTTTTCACTTTTTTTGTTCTTTCCTACATTTAACAATTATGGAAAACAAAAAATCCACAACTAAATTGTGGAAAATGTGCAATAAAGGACAGGAACAACTAAGCGCTGGAAATGCTTGCCGAGGTTAAGGCATAACAGTAGCCTCGGTTAAAAGCAATTCAAATTGTCTTTCACGGCTGTTTTGCCTTATCAATAATTCACGTATGGTTCCAATCAATTCCTCTAAATAATCTATCCCTTTCCTTTCAGGTCAAAGATCAAACCTTGTTTGTATAAGGCGCATGCCTTGGTTCTTTGATCTTTTTTAATTAAAAAAAAAGATTGCCAATGTTGGGTATGGTGTTGCAGGATAAACCATGAGATCTAATGTTGACAGGTGATCGTCCTATGTACTGTTATAAATACAGCTTATAAAATAAAATTACAATAAATTCTTGCTTCTAAAATTGCACTCACTCTTCAGTCACTTTTCAAACAATTTCTGTATATTTATGTAACAAATCACAATTCTTTGGTTACGACAGAAATGCTGAAATATGCACTTTCAAATGACATAGTTCAAATTCGCAGGGCTTCTTATTTACTCTTATTGATTTCATATTGTTATATCAAGATTTAATAGCAGAAAATCTTAAGATAGATAATAGCAATTATGAAAACTATCATTCATCAGATACCCTATTCCATCGAACTATTCTTATGAAATTTTATTTCCACACCTTTCCTCACATTTTGACCCACATGTGCACACTGCAATATGATCTTGTCTTTTATTATTTTTATTTTCAAACTGAAGTGGCCGCTCGCGTTGACCCACTGGCTAATTTATGATTCATTCATCATTCTGTTTTATTTATTTTTTTAATTGTTTATTTGTCACTATTTACCAAGATCGCATTGCATTAACATGTGTACAGCATTTCAAGGTTCTGACCTTGGTTGTGACTAGATGTTTTGTTTATTTTATTCTTACACGTTTTAATGCTATTGTTTAATTATTTGTTTGTTATGCACACGTTATGGTCCTTCAATGCATGCTTGAATTGCGCCAATAAAATATCTTAGAATTGTCTAACACTTGCCATATCGACAAGATCTCATATTTTTTTTTTACTTTTTTTTTAAAAATATTTCCAATTTTCGTCCTGAATATCATATTTTTTTTATGTATTATTCACTTTATTCATAGCAAGAATAAATAACCTTTAAATTTCATTTATAAAATTTGTGATGTTTTTATTTCTTGTTAAAGTTTTCTGTATGTATGCGCGCGCTTACATGAGGATCCTTTTAGGGTTATGGGTCTCAGGGACTAATAAAGGGTTAACATAAATCGCAGAAACATATGTTTTAGGGAAATAAAGAAAAACTAAGAACTCATTTAATTCAAATGAATAACAAAAAACCATAAAAAATTAGATTATAAATATAAAGGGTGATTTTTTAAGTGTTTGAAGAAAAACAGAAAATTTGAAATAATGAATGAAATATTTATTTAGAACGATACATCAATGCCTGTCATTTACTTTCTAAAGATTATTTCATGTAAATGTTGCCCGCGGCTAAGCCTGAGGTGGTCCATCCGTAAGCTCTAACTTTGGCATACTTTTTCTAGCATTTCGGCCGATATCCAACCAATGACAGCTGTAATGTTGTCTTCCAGCGCTGCAACTCTGAATGGCTTGTCCCTGTGCACGATACACTTCACGTAGCCCCACAAAAAATAGTCTGGTGGGGTCAAGCCGCATGATCTTGGCCAATGGACCGCACCAAAATGTGAGATTTATTGCTCACCAAACTCGCTTCTTAATGGGTCCATGGTATCGCGTGCCGTGTGGCATGTGACAATATCTTGTTAAAACCACATGTCAACCAAGTCCAATTCTTTTATTTTGGGCAAAAAAAAAGTCAGTTATCATCGCACGGTACCTTAATCCATTGACTGCATCGTTGAGATTTTCATTATTTTTGAAAAAATGCTGTCTAGTGATGCCGCCGGCTCAAAAACCGCACCAAAAGCTGCATTTTTCAAGGTGAAAAAAGTAAAGTTTCAGCAGCTTTAACTTTTTGATCCTAGTTCTGGTTTTTGTAATTTTTTTCACAAAATAGCTAAAGACTTTGCTATATCACCCTATGCAATTTTTTGTATTTGTAGCAAGTGTTGTTTCAGAAAATATTTCAACATCACTTCACTGTAATTTTTTCAATTTGGATTCCTACGGTTTTTTTTTATTGAAACAGAAAGAAAATAAAATTTTTTTCAAAAACTAAAATACGACAACTCTACTATTCCGATTTTTTATGTTTGGTAGCTCATTTTAAAGAACAATTACATTAAAAAAGATTTGATTACCAGTTTTTTAAAAACTTCAAGAGATGTTTTTATTACTTTGTTGATCAAATATTAGGAAAAAATCGTGTAAACGCTTCTCCTTTTATTGGGCTCTTGAGCGAGTTTTTAAAATTTATCGATCGGAATGCAACTTTATAGATTTTAGTTTTATATCAAATCAACTTTTTTTAGCATATGGCTTCAACAGTTTGAGAAAAAATTTAATATACATATAAGAAATACCTTTCTTAGTATATTTTTTTATCAAAACCCTCCTTGGGTTAATCCTGGCTAGGGGCTTGAAACTGATCATAAATTTCATTTTTAGCATCACTTTTTGGAGCACATTTACAAAATTTAAAGAGAGTTTTGAAGACACTTATCTTATTTATCTCTTAGCGCTTTTCTTTTCTTATTTTGTGCCATTTTCCTTTTTTATTCATTACAGCACAAAATTAAAAAAAAAAGTTGTTAAATAAGGGCTCTTTTTTCGAGAAGGGTTCTGCTAAGGGCATCTCTTCCAATAAAAAAAATTTCACGACAAATGTGTAAAGAAAAAATAAAATTAAAGTTTTTCTAAATGACCTCTATATTTATTATGTTGAATTTATATGATTTAAATACAAATTCTAAATGTTTGATAGTTTAAATCATACTTGATTTTAAATACAAATTCTAGTTGTTTGATAGTTTAAAATCGTTTATCGAGCTTAAGGTCAAAGTTAGGACAATTAAATAAAAAAATATACTAAGAAAGGTATTTCTTATATGTATATTAAATTTTTTCTCAAACTGTTGACGCCATATGCTAAAAAAAGTTGATTTGATATAAAACTAAAATCTATAAAGTTGCATTCCGATCGATAAATTTTAAAAACTCGCTCAAGAGCCCAATAAAAGGAGAAGCGTTTACACGATTTTTTCCTAATATTTGATCAACAATTTTAAACTATCAAACAACTAGAATTTGTATTTAAAATCAAGTATGATTTAAACTATCAAACATTTAGAATTTGTATTTAAATCATATAAAGTCAACATGAAAAAATAAAATTATTTTTACAGTCAAAGTTTGATTAGATAGAGGTGGTATTATTGCTATTGTAGCTCTCAAACAATGTGATTAAGCGTTGCAATTTTTAGAAAAAGTACAATAAGTACTACTACGAATTTTGATACGATATAAAAGGATACTTTGTGTAAGTTAAAATAGATAAAAAAACCTAAACATTTTTTATTTTGGTGCCCCTTAACATTTGGCGCCACAGGAGTGGGTCTATTTTGCTTGCCGCAAGGGACGCCCCTGTATACAATAATGTAAAAAATTTCAACACTCAATACTTTTTCAGTGTATTGTAGTCTATTTCAGTGTATTTTAGTTCTTGAAGAGTTTTTCAGTGTATTTTTGTGCATGTCAGAGAATTTCAGTGACATCAGTGACTTGGAAAATCTTTTATCGGATATTTTTCGAAAGTATAACGACGTTAAATCATCAGTTTGACTACTTACTTTTTTTCGTATACGTATTAATTGCATTATTTTTCTAAACAGGGAATTGAAAGGAACAATACCAAGGATTTTACCTGATCCGAAAACTCAATTTTTTGCTGTTTGTTTTTGTATATTATTATTTCAGGGGTTTCCTGCTCTATAACTTTACTTTACACTATCTTTACATATACATTTTTTAACTTTGTCTATTGCTTTGCCAACTTAATTGCGCATTCTGTAAGCTGTAGGGCTAGTTTCATGGTTTTTTTTTTATTTTTGCAACCATTTTTCCTTATTGAATTTCTTGTTGTTGCTATAAGTTCTTTTTTTTATGGTATTCGCTTTTTTTTTGTTTTTAACGACCGACATTCAACGTATATATTTTTTTCTGTGAACCTCTCCTGCTAAATTTCATCCTTTTTTCTTTCTGTAGCTGATTTTTGCATCAGAAGTCCAAAATTTTAGCTTTGCATTGCAAAATTTATAAGTACTTTCACTGTGAATGATTAACACAAGTTTTATTCATTTAAAAAGAACACCAATTATTTTTCACAACAAAATTCGGCATTGAAAATATGATTTTGATAGTGTAGATATGATTTTGTAGGATACAATTATTTCCTTACTTTTTAAAAATTCTGAATCAATTTATTCATTACTGATTAGCTAATTAAATTTAATATTCTTTTGTTCTGAAAAGTTTGTGCTAGATACATGCATTATTTCTTAAGAGTTTAAGATAAATGAATTTTATGTGCAATCTGATGATATGAAAAATACAACAGCTAATAGTATAATTTATAAAATCATAAAGCAATAAAAATCAGGAAGTTTATCAGGACTAAGCTGCAACGTAAAAATTTTTACTATTGCTTATTATTTGCTCTTTAAATATTTATAATTAAATGCAATAAATATTTTAACGTACCTTTTCTTTTTACTACTTGAAAGTGTTGTTTCTTTTATATGAAAACAAGGTAACCAATGTGCTATAAATGCTATTAAATAATGTACAAACAATAGCAGATAAAAAATATATATATTAATAATAAAAAAAGAAAGGAAAATAAGTAAATTTAACATTAAGTCAAAACATAAGTCTTCTTCATTCACTTAAAATTAATCTTCAATGAAAACTACGAGTTTTCTATTACTTGAATGCTTTGACTTGGTTTTAAAATTTGAAGCGTTTCACATATGATACCTAAAAGCATTGTTTCTGACTGAGTGCTAAATAAAAAAACCAAACTTCAACGATATGCCAGTGCAACTCATTATTTCAGATACTTAAAACCACAAATTCTATGCACTTTATTATTCGCTTCAGAACGTTTATGTGACAAATTAATGATGCATCAAACTGCTGACAGCGGAGAAGCCGCAAATGTGCGCCAATATAAAATGGCAAAGCTTAAAGCTGCGACATTGTAGTCACCTACACACAGCACATACTGTTCCATATGTATGTGTCTGTATACGTATTTCATGTGATGCTGCTGCTGTCCCATCCACTGATGACTGTCTGATGATTACTCCGCTGCGGACATTTTGTGGACAAAGCAAAATATTCTGCGGTTCATGGTACATTGATGCACAGAGAGCGAGCAAGCGAGCGAAGTAATATTTGTGGTGGTAAGCGGCAACAATAACCACAACAAATAACAAAACATTTCATTAAAGTTCAGCATATGTTGTGAATACACGCATTCAAAAACGACCCTTCTTCTTCTCCTGGAGAATATTTAAGCAAGCATTTGTAAATTAAGGACACACGGACACAGATGTTATTTCAAGAGAGCACAAAAATGTGACAGCTAAACAATAGTAAATAAATTATCTGCTATGCTGATAAAACAAGCGCTAATTGAATGTCAAAGGTTTATCTACTATTTATTTCTTTTTTGTGTAACTTTGTTCGAATTTAATACCAGCTTAAATGTAACATAAATGGTTTGAATTACATAGCTTCGCAAGTGAGTGTGTGTAGTTGTATAGGAATGCAAAGCTTAAGTGCAGCATGCCACAAATGAGCTCGCCCTTGCAATTTTAATTAAATGCGCGCACTTTGTGCTGCATCTTGAATGCAGAGGTTGGCTCAACAAAAGCCACAATTAAGTAGGTTGCTTTGGTTAATTTATAACATGTTTAGCTGTGCACAAAGTAGCGTGAGACGCGTTGCTAAGCTCAGCATTTTTTACATTTTTATATATATATTTTTTTTTTAATTTTTTGATGATGAGGTGTGAGCAAATTTAAATTTCAATACTAATTGCATGTTACACAGCGAGCTCAACTAGAAGAATTTGAGCATTTTGTGCAACGTGGCGTATGAGTAACATTTATTTAACTCGGAAGGCATTTTAAAGGTTTGAGGCTAATATTTAAGGTTTTTGGAGGTACTAAGTAAATACTTATCAATTTTAAAAACAAATTATTGATTTTTTTTTTTGTGAAAAAATAAAGCATATTTTTCAAACACTTCCCTGTGATGCATAAAATTGCAGTAAGAGTGCAATAAGCATAACAATTTTTAATTTTATGCAATTATAGGTACATATCGCTCATTTGCTCGAATAACGTCATAATTAAAAAAAGAGTCATTTTGCATAAAACGCATTTAAAGTTTTCAATTGACTCACACCTTGTATGAAGAGATAAAGGCATTTTCACTTCTCACGCGGTGAATATTCAAAATAATAACATGAAATTTTTACACAATATGAAGCATGATATAAAGAACAATTCTGCATAATTAATCAAAAAATCTCGTTTTTTGAGTTTTAACGTTATTCGATCGAATGAGCGATATGTACATAATATTTAATAAAAAAATCTTTACATTTTATACTCATTATTTACTAGAAAAATTTTTTAAAAACTTGAAAAATTAGTATTTGGAGAGATAACATTTTGTAAATTTTGTGCTCAAATGTTAAGCATGTTTACCTAAATATGAATTTCGGTAAAAAAAATTTTAGATTGTGGCATTCCTGTTTCTCGTTCCAAAGTTCTTGCAATTTTAAACTTATTGCATTACAATTTTTGCACTCGCTCAAAAAAGGCTCTTAAGGGAGCTAATTTAGCAACAATTTTATAAAGCTCACTCGGGATGACCCCTAGTGGGCTCAATTGTGTCACCAAAATTCCTATTATTTTTCAACTCCCAACATTTTTTCCGCAAAATACAAACTATCCCTATTTGTTTGTAACCCTTCGGAAGGCTTCCCATAAAAACACAAAAAAGAGTTATCTTGAAAACAGTTTTAAAAAAATAAAACGGACTTTTAAAAGGGTCTTGGTCGTATCATTTTTTCGTTACCAACGTTTCTTGTGAACACAAAAATCACCTTTCTGCCACCAGTGTCTGTCCAAGATTTTAAGGCGCCATCGTTTGAGTTCAATCCTGCGCCCCAAAAATTGTTATAGGCTTCATTTTATTAAAAAAAAAAAACTAATTTTTGTGCGAAATTAATAATTTGTGTGTTAAGTTTGTTTTGTGTTTTATTTGATGAATATTATGGACATGTTATTCCAAACAAAAATAAAACCGTTTTTAGCTAAGTCAAACAGCAGGCCAACAAGGCCTAATTCTAAAAAATTTTCTCGGCCTTACAAGGTTCGTCATTTGCAGGACTTATTGGCAAACCACTGGCCGTACAGAGGCCATTTCAAAATAATCGCGGCTGTTCAACAGGCGTACAGTGGCCGTACATTGGTCGAACGGTGATTATTCTACAATGAAAAAAGCAGCTTTTTTAAATAATATCATACACAAAGAAAAAATTCGCCACGCTGCACAAGTAGCAATACTATCAGTATGAGAGGCTTGCTTTTGTTGTTGTTGAAAAACTTCGTGGTAAACAACGGACATACAGCTGCCGTACAACTTAATTTATGCTTTGTTTGGCCGTTGTTCGATAAAAATTTCGACCGCTAGATTTTTTGGATTATTTTTAGGCCAAGTTTCGACCTATATACGGCCGTCCGGCCTATGTTCGACCACTAATATTTTTTACTCGAGATGTTTCAAATGTTGCGATATATGAAATTATTCGTTAGAAGTCACCTTTTTGTGCTGTATAGATGCTATTTAATTTGAAATATCATTTTCAACCGATATTGTGGCTAAACCATATTAAAGCGATTTTGTATTTTTGGAATTGTGAAGATAATTTGTAATTATCTTTAATTTACAAAAAATTATTTAAGCTGATGCTTGTTACTACAGCACTTGGCAACAAATTCTCCATACCGTTGACTTTAAAGCTTTTAAGAATATCGATTGCGACTTTTTACCAAATTTTCTTAGAAAAATTTTTCTGAGAAGAACAAGCCTTGCAGCTGTGCAATGCTGACACTCAAATTAGTTTTCTTTAAAGTATTCAGATTTATTAGTGACTATCTGAAACCCAGGGCGTTGCTGAAACGCCCCCCTGTCCAACGCTCTTAAAATGTTGTCAGTGAAACTGCATGTACTTTCTTTTGTTACTTTGTAATATTTAAAAGAACAATTTCGCATGCCTTGAGCGCTTTTTCAATTGCAAACAAAATTTATTTAATTATTGTTTGCACCTTATGAAAAATCTTACAACTTTCTATGCATAGCTTCGAATAATATGTTAACGTAATATATATGTTTTACACGTTCTCAATATCTTGTAAATATTTATAAAATGTACGCAAATAACTTTTGTATTTTTAAATAAAATTTACTATTGCGCCCCCGTGCCTTGCACGGTCTGCACATGCGGTTGGACAGGTGCTGGATATCAACCTTCACTGTTCATAATTGACAAGATTAATTGCGAGGCTTAATTGCACAGGGAAATTTCTAAAGGAAACTATTTTGAATTTGAGCGTAATTTTCTTTAAATTTCGCCTAATAAATCAACATTTTTTTTCATTATCAATTTTGTAATATGTTTACTATTCTTTTTAAAGACATCAAAAACATAAACATATCTTTAAAAATAAAAAAGTTGTTTGTCCGCCCTTTATAATATTACTAGCCAGTATAGTAGAATACCTGAACGCACACTCACACACACAAACACAACTGTACTTTACTTGTACAATATTCAACAATTAATTGTATTGCATTCAAAGTAATGGAGGGCACTTGGGACCTTTTTTAACACAGTACAATGGTTATTTTTTGGGTTTAGTTCGCAACGAAGCTCCCGGTCTTCCGGGTCTATAACTGAGGTAAGCTAGCCGGGATTCCGAGGTTCTTACAATATTTATTAAAATTAAGATGACGTGCAGGTACAGTTTGATTTCTTTATTAAGGTTTTCATTTAGTGATACGTTGAGGCTATGATGATGGGAATAACGGGTGGCTCGGTGTTCCATAGGGTCTTGGTTTTGCTGTGGTTCCTGAGCTGGCCGTCGCAAGACGTAAAGTGTGGCGTTACTCGATAGCGATTAATGTGGTTCGGGGGTTGTTCTTGTTATCACTAATGCATCGGTACTGTTCGGTAATATTTGTACTGTTTGTTCGTAGTCGGTATCCAAAGACCCCGAAATAATTATATAAAAAACTGCAAAACTATAAAACTCTCAATATACCTTAGTCGGTATTCGAAGACCCCGATTTAGTTATATAGAAAAACTGTAAAAACTTAAAAACTTTCAATATACCATAGGCGGTATCCGAAGACCCCGATATAATTATATAGAAAAACTGCAATAACTATAAAACTCTCAATATACCTAAGGCGGTATCCGAAGACCCCGATATAATTATATAAAAAAACTGTCACTACGTCTCAGTTGTTCTTTAAGTAATACCGTTCTACACTCGGTTCTGTCCTTAGTTGTCCACACTTTACTTAGGTTTTGTTTCCTTGCCAGGCTCCTCTATGTCCGTCCTGATTCCTCTTATCGATTGCCCTTCGATGTCTTCAGCACTTCACCGCAACTAATCTTTTAGGCACTACTACCTCGCTTAGTAGTTCAACAGCCACCTCCTTTATGCACGTCCGCCTCGCTTGGTAGTTCAACAACAACTAACTTTTCGTTGTCTTGTCAGTCAGCCTCTGAAGCGCTGATTATAATAGACGGAACGGAACGTTATAGAATGTTGAGAAATGTCACTTTACAATCTATTGCATGAGTTTCTTATGAGTTCGATTATAGTAAGACGAAACGTAGCGGCAAGCGACGTTGAGATCTATTGATTTTTGATTTGTCCGCTGCGTTCCGTAACGTTTTGAGTAAACAATTTATGTTGACAGATGCTACTTTTAATTTTATTAAGCATTTGTTTTGTTTTCCGTATTTTTGATTAATTTAAATTGAATTCATATTTTAAAATAATCAGAAAGGAAGAATTGATAGAATTTGTTTTGTAATAAAATATATTTAAGAAAAAAATTAACTCCTCTTCCGATGCTTTTAAAATCGCCACTCTGTTTGAAAACGTTTCGTCCCGCCACGATGACACTTAACTACGTTCCGTTCCGTCTATTATAATCAGCGCTTGACTATGCTGCTGGCTGTTATTCTTCTTTTCTCTGCTTGCTTGACTTGCTGACAGTGTGACCAGAAGATTTTTGAAAAAAATATTCTTTTTGTTAAAAAAAAATATGTTAAACATTCCACTTTCAATTTTTATATTCCAAAAAAATATTCCACTTTCAATTTCAAAGATATATATCTACATAAGTCTAAATATGCATGTGGCAACGCCAGCAAACATCTGCTGAGAGAGTGCGAAGAATGTAGAGGGCAGTCTTTTTACATGCACCTTTGCGTTAAGAATAGGTAATCTTCGATGCTCGTGCTGAACATTAAATAAAGCATAAATTCTCTAGTGTACAATAAATATGTTATCCAGTCTACCTTTTTATAAATTTAGTAAATAAAGTTAAATGAATTAATTGAGTCATCAAAGTCCGTCGTCAAGTGTTGTTTATTCATGCTAGATGTTCTTATGTTTTTTGTCATATCGTTTCTCAAATGTTTTTTTTTTTAAAAAAATCAATGTAAATTCAGTATATTTATTTAATTTTTTGTTTTCCCTGATGATGTTTTTCAACGAAAAACGAAATATTGGAATTTAAATTTATATTAAATAAATTAAGAAAAAAATCTGACCTATAGCTCGTTTAACTACCAATAATCTAATATAAAAAAGGTCAAAAATTTAATAAATGAATTAAAATTCATACGTCGATTTTATTTTCTAAGCTGCGCTTCAAAGGCATATACACGCACACTAGGGCGGGTCGATTTGTAGGGAGTGAAAAATTCACCAATTTCCCTATGATTTCCGTATTCTATGGGTTATTCCATGAAAATTTGCCGAAGGAACCATACCTCTATCGTTAAAATTGAGTCCCCTACTTTTTGTTGGTAGATTTTTTCCCAAATTGACGTTCGTCTGAAATATTACCTACACGTTCACATCTATAACTCAAAAACTATCGATCGGGTTTAATCACCAATAAGCGCATTGGAAAGGTGAGCTCATTTTGATCAATTTACAAAAAAAAAATCTCCAACATTGGTCCAACGGTTCAAAAGTTACGGGCATTTTTGTCCAAATTTTGGACCATTTTTCCATTTTTTTCATGATTTTGTCCAAGAATATTACTTTCATGGCCATTTTTTTGGCTCAATCCATTATTTAATTCAATTTACAATTCAAAACGAAGAGTTTAAGTTTAAGCCCAAATTTATCGAATTCGGTTGATTAATTCATGCGATTTATTATTTTGTTATTTTGTTTTAGCAATATCGCATGAATTAATCAACCGAATTCGATAAATTTGGGCCTAAACTCTTCGTTTTGAATTGTAAATTGAATTAAATAATGGATTGAGCCAAAAAATGGCCAAATCCCATAGAATACGGAAATCATAGGGAAATTGTCGAAAAATAAATCGAGCCGCCCTAACGCACACTCATTCAATAACCTCTAAAGTGGTGACCCCGACGTGATTCCAGGTAGCTCAGAGCAGTTGTACTGTGATTTTTCAACAAATTCAATTCGACCATTTGTAACAAAGGGATTGAGACGATCGGTTTTAGAATCTACTCATAACTTGTGCCACCCTGGTGGTCGTGCTACTGCCAAACTGATGACGCAGAGATTCGTTTGGCCTGGTATCCAGAAAGACAGTAGGGCCTTTGTCAAGGCATGCATTCAGTGCCAGCGCGCGAAAGTTAACCGCCACACATTTTCTCAACTGCAGCGTTACCCATTACCCGAGAGGCGCTTTTCTCACATCAACATCGACATAGTTGGTCCATTTCCGCTCAACAATGGGCAGCGCTATTGTCTCACACTGATTGACAGATTTACCAGGTGGCCGGAAGCCGTACCGATTCCAGACATGACCGCACCAACAATTGCACGTGCACTGATTGATAATTGGATATCGAGGTTTGGTGTTCCGGACTCAATTACATCAGATCAAGGTCGTCAATTCCAATCAGCACTTTTTGCCGAGCTGGCTCGTACGCTAGGAATTGCGCACCTCAGAACGACGTCGTACCACCTGCAGTCGAACGGCTTGATTGAGCGATGGCACCGGGTAATGAAAGCTGCAAATTTATGCCATAACCACGAGCGATGGACGGAATACCTTCCAATAATCTTACTCGGTCTGCGTACAACTTACAAAGAAGATCTGAAAGCGTCTCCTGCAGAACTGGTGTATGGTGCTACTCTGCGTATTCCATCAGAGTTCTTTACAGAAAATCAAAATAATCGAAACGAAACGCGATGCAACGGCTAAGATCAACCGATACATCCTGGCACGCGTCTAATAAGGTGTTCGTACACCCTCATCTTCAAACTTGTGACAATGTGTTCGTCAGAAACGATTTTATTCGGCCATCTCTATCACATCCGCATGATGGCCCCCACAAGGTTCTATGCAGATCTGACAAATACTTTAAAATCAGCGTAAATGGAAAAATGAAAAACGTCTCAGTAGATCAACTTAAGCCTGCTTACATAATAGATGACGTAGCACAACCATCGAGCTTGGAGCGAGGGCTATTAGAAAAAGCTTCAGCATCAACCAAGGTCACTCGTTCTGGACGTCGCGTAGTAATTCCTGATCGTTATCGTTAAACAGTGCACCGTTTCTAGGAGGGGAGTACTGTGGCAACGCCAGCAAACATCTGCTAAGAGAGTGCGAAGAATTTAGAGGGCAGTCTTTTTACATGCACCTTTGCGTTAAGAATAGATAATCTTCGATGCTCGTGCTGAACATTAAATAAAGCAAAAATTCTCTAGTGTACAATAAATATGTTATCCAGTCTACCTTTTTATAAATTTAGTAAATAAAGTTAAATGAATTAATTGAATTAAAATTCATACGTCGATTTTATTTTCTAAGCTGCGCTTCAAAGGCACACACACGCACACTCATTCAATAACCTCTAAATGCATATAAAAAACACAGCAGCAAGTTTAAAAATATTTATTTATTTGATTACTATCGCACTTAAATTTATTTTCTTCTCCTATAAAAAATTATAAACATTGCTATGGTTTTTTGAATTTTAAGTAACGATATACAATATACAATATATATCGAGGTCAATTCTTAAATTGTTGCTTGTATTATTATCATAGAAATTCGCATTTCTAAATTTTTTTATTAAGCTATCTGGTATTTGATAGGCATTACAACACTTTTTTTGAGCATGCAGCCATGTTTTTACATTCAACAAATTATTTAAGAGTTTTTCTAGCATTCTATTTAAATAAGAAATATTCTCGTTTAAATAAGAAAGATTCATATAACTAAAAATGTTCTCAACCTCAGCATTGCTAAATGGTAAGCTAAGCGAGAAAAGCACAAATTTTGATAAATCTTCAGATTCCGAACTTTGATCAATAACTCTTTTTCTGCTTTATTGTTTTGAATCCACATTTTAAAATAGTTAATAGAAGTAGCTATTGTTAGCAATAATAGTGGTATTCACGATGTGGAAAATTTACAATAATTACAACTTATTGTGATCGAACCTTCAGTAAAGTACATATTGTATTTTTAAAATCAATTATATTAATTTTTATTAAATAAACTCACAGTGTAGCCTTTAGCTTGCTCCATGCTGAGTAGAAATGCTTGTACAATCAGCTGATCTAATACACAACTTGTATATTTTCCACAGGGTTGTATTTTGAAAACTGAATTTTGTTTTTGTTATATTAAAAAATTTACTACAAATATCAAATTTATCAAAAATACACAATACAAGGGAAAATACAACACATCGTGAATACCCCTAATGTTTTCTTAAGTAAATTACTTGCTGCTGTAACATAATCCATAAAAAAATCTAACCAAAAAAACATATAAACAAATTTACTTCATTTTTTAAGCTGCGTGAAGTTATTACATGAATTGCAATAAAATTGACAACGAAGAAGTTAACCACAAAACGAATTCCTTTTATTGCGTTTTACAAGGTGGTTCAGAGATAAACAAAAAAAATTTCGATAGCCAAAAAAACCCATTTAGTAACCAAATAGACATTTTTTTTATTGCAATTTTTGTGAATTTTGAAAAATGTAATCATACGAAAAATATTCTACTCTTTATGCTGCATATTTCTATAAAAAACAAAATATGCTTCCCGAAGCTAAAATATGCCAAAGTGGAATATAATAGGCGTGTTTTATTCGTTCTGGTTTAACCTGAAGAACGAATAGATCGCATTAGTTAAACTTTTTTCAGGTTTTGCTTTTGACCGCTTGGAGCATAGTTGGCGATGACAAGACCAAACAGCTGATTGAAAAACAATACAATTGTGAAAATTTTTGATAATGGATGAAAATATGACAAATTTTTGACAATTCATATTGAATTCGTCGACCTCGTCCTCGTCCTCTGCATCTTTTGTGTTTTCTGGGAGTGACAGTGCTGAAGAAGCTGAAGTTTGCAAAAGTGGCGTATCAACCACGTATAGGGAAAAATTTTTATATACTGGTGGACATGAGAGAATAAGTGCAGAAAAAGAAATATATTTGTTCTCATGGTACATGGCCAATACCGAGCCATTTCGAACCGTGGCGAATCTTTTTGGCGTTTGCAAAAATGCAGCTTGGAGAATTGTGAGAAGAGTTTGTCGTTGGCTTATTTCTATTGAGCATAACTACGTTAAGTGGCCCAATGATTTGCATAGTTTAATGGAAAATTTTGAAAATAGGTGTGGTGTTCCTGGTGTAGTCGGTGCTATTGACTGCACTGACATCCATATAAATGCTCCTGCGGTAAATCGTGAAGATTATTTTAAGCGCAAGCGCTATTACAGCATTAAACTGCAAGGTATAGTTAGAGCCGACAACAAATTTGTCGATATATTTTGTGGAGAGCCAGGATCAATCCACGATAGCAGGGTCTTACGCAGATCACCAATATATAGAAAATGCACAGCAACAACAACCACCTTGGAAATTTTTTTATAGTCGGAGACTCTGCTTATCCATCTATGGATTGGCTGGTTTGTCCTTTCAAAAACACTGGAAATATAACTGAAAATCAGAATAAATTCAACTATATGCACCAGCACACGAATTGTCGTTAAAACACGGTTTTGAAGGCTACAGTTTTTTGTGGAACAACGCGACATTGGAAGCATTGCAAATTTAACTGTGGTCGGGTGTATTTTACACAACATCTGTTTTGACAACCATGACATAATTTCATTGGACAACAACCAAACCGTTGAACAGGTGATTGCTGAAGAAAACAGCCAAATATTTAGGGAACCGACTGCAACCAACAGACGGAAGCAATTAATGCAAGAATTAATAAATAAACACTTAATATAAAACCAAAAAGAAAACATGTTTTATAATTTAAAGTTATTTTAAAAGTAATTATTTATAAAGCTTGTTGCATATTGTTTTTAGTAAATTCATTTTCTCTACGTGGCGATTTTGTTTTGCCTCCTCCTTATCTTTGTGCTGCTGCGTTTGAGCTCTGTATTTCTCAGCCATTACTTTTAGTTTTTTTTCCAAATATTTTTCTTTCGTCATCCGTGCCCTTTTTTTTAAGAGTCTGAGAGGAGACAGAGATACACTGCCAATTTTCTGTTTCGTCTTCCACTGGTGATTGCATTTCTGGTGCAGACAATTCTACATCACTGGATGGAGTTACGGCAATGGCAGCAATTGGCTCTCCCGACAACACCAAGCAATGGTTATTGGCCATAGTTGGACGGCTACCAAACAACTCCTCTAGTTGTTCTTCAAAAGGAACAACTATTCTGGCAGCACCTGTTTGTGTGGCGTTATCCTTGGAGCGTTTGTATGCTCTCATCAGGTTTTTTATTTTTGCGTGAAGCATATCAACGCTTGTTGGTTGCATCTACAAAAGAACAATGTATAAAATAACATATATAAAAAATTATAACTGAATGTTACCAAGACTCCTCTGCTCAGTAGATCTTCTAGCACTGCCTTCATTGCATATTTCTTCCTTACTTGATGCTTAAAATTATCAGCACGGCTGCCATAGGCATCCAGCAATGCCAGCGTCTCCTCCTTCGTCCATTTTCGCCGGCTATTAAATAATTTATTTATATTAAACTATTTTTAAATATAAATAAATAAACTTACGACTCTTTTGCATCCATTTCCATTTATTTATTTTAAATTCAAATAAATAAGCACAGCTGTTTCATTTGACAGCACTGGGTGACTATACATCATTAAACCAAAACTAATAGCGACATCTATGGAGCCCTAGTGAAGCGAAAAAAAAAGTTCAACGAGTCGAACTAGCTACTGAGCAAGTTCATCTTTTTGTTAGTGTTCTGCATGTAATTTAGAACCTTTTTGGTTTAACCAGAACGAATAAAACACGCCTAATATTCCACTCTGGTCACACTGCTTGCTGAGTTAACTTTTCTGTTTTTTCTCATGATCTCGCGTTTTATTTTGTTGCTCTCATTCTTTCATTGTATAGGTGTTTGGATCTCGTTAGTAGGCTTCTGTGTTGATTCTCATGCTTTGCTTGTTTGTTGCTCTTGTTCGGTTGTTGCTAGTTTTGTGTAGGATTCGTATTTTCGTTCGCTGCTGTCGTAGATCATTGATTTCTGCTTTATGTGTAACGCTCTGCTTGTGGATTGTATTACACTTTCTCTTAAGTTGCTCTACTTCTACTTAAGTTGCGTCTGTTCGGTATTCAAACTTCTATGGTTTCTCAGCTTTGTCGCAGTGGCCGTTATTTCCATTATCTCTCCTCACTCCTCAAATTTGACCCCTAAAAGTGCCAAATGTATGAGTTGGTCATCCTGTTATTTATCACCCCTATTATTTTATCTGAACAAACTGAGCCCGTATCTGTGTTGCCAACTGCCTTTCATCATTTACACCTTTATTGAATTTAAAATCCCCCTAAAATTTCCCTAAAATTTTTTTTCGAAAAACATACAAAAATTTTATAGAAGGGAAATTGAAAAGAAGTGCAACTGTAATGAAAGCATATGTATTTAAAGGGCTGAGTTGTTGGACGTCTTTATCAAGGGCAGGAAATTGCTTCATAGTTCTCAATTGTTCAATGTGAAATTGACCTAAAATCAAGTCTTACTTTTGAAAGAAGGCTCCGTCTCCCACTTTTTGATATATCTTTGGGTATATATTTTTTGTCTATGATTGGGAAATGGAAAATGATTGGTAATTTATTTGAAGTGCTGTTTTTATAAAATGTTGCTGAAATGCCCAAGACATCTTCTTTTCTTAAATTTTTAGCATAATTTTAAGGAAAAGTAAGAAAATATTATTTCCAAAGTTTATTTTTTCAAATACCCCTAAAAAATCCCTTAAAAATTAAATCTCCCTAAAAAAACCCCTAAAGATTCATTACCCCTGAAATCCCACAACTCAGCTAAAAAAGCCCTAAATATAGGGGGAAAATCCCTAACCTGGCAACATTGGCACGTATCTGCCCCTCTTTGGAGGGTCTCCATAAAAAAAAAATTTAAAGAAACAGTCCACATCTCTTTAAAGTTGAGTGTATAAGTTGGTACTACAACTTTTTTACTCCCAACATTTCTTTTGAACACACCCAACATGTATCATCCACTTTTTTGTGGATCCCCATAAAAAACCAAAACTTTAGAAAAATTGACCACATCTCTTTCAAACTGACCCTTAGGATGGTCAAATGTATTAGTTGGTACTATTATTTATCCACCCCCAACATTTATTTTGAACGCACCCATCCCTATCATCAAATTGCGGTAGCTACACTCTTTGAATTGTTATAATTTTGATCAAGGACATGTTACAGGAATGACATTTCAGGCCTATTTTGGGCATCTGTACCTGCAACATTAATTTTGTAATGACCTGTTGCTATATAAATTTCAAGAAAATAATTTTTTAATATAGCTGGTGTATTTTAAAGTAACCAAAAATTTTTTTCATCACTCAAAACTGTGAGGACATGTAAATGGGCACTTTTAGCGGAATTGCCCATATACTCCAAATTGACCCCAAGAGGGATCAAATATTGTCTGGTCCTATTATTTTTTCACAATTGCTCAACAGACACACAAATGAGTTACAAATTTAGGTGTGTAGTTTAAAAGGTGTAATTATAAAATGATGTAATTATATGATAAGAAATCTTATCAGAGCTGCAGCGAATTTTGATTGCTCTATGCACCCTGATTTTTTTGTGTCTCTTGGCAGACTCTAACACACAAAACTGTAAGAAAAAAAAAATTAATTTCAAAACACATTTTAGGCGTTATTTTCTGTTGTTAAACAGCTTCAACACACTGCGAATTATGACATACAAAGCAAGTGTATTATAAAAAGAAAACAGAATTAACTGAATGACTGACAAAACGCTGACACTTAAACTGCTTTCAACTTCAACTTCTTTTCACTTTTACTTGAATAAAGTGAATGAATAGCGAAAAAAGTGCAACTACATTATCTCAAATAAAAATTGCAATGAATTTGTCAGCGGCTGACAGCTAAGCGCAGCAAAATGTTGCTACTGAAAAGCAAGTTGACAGCAATGTTTTTATGTTTGTTGCTGTTGTTGTCGCTTTGCCTTACTTGCCCTTCAAGCAGCAGCAACAGCTGCTTTGACTGAATTTTATAAAATTTTAATGATTAACATTGTGTGATGTGGTGGGTTTATTGCTTGAGTGTGTTTGTGTGCTTCTGCTGTCCTGTTTTGGCCTTAATATGCTTTAGTCATTTTACTTGTTGTTTTTGTTTTTTTTTGTCAAGCTCTTTGCTTTTTGTGCTGACAAGCTTTGCTGATCTATGCTTGACTTGTGTCAAAATAAAAATACCAGAAAGAAGGACCTTTTATTGTGCTTTTCGGTTTTGTATTAAGCTATTTTTGTCCTTTTTTTTCTGCCATGACTTGCAGGTTTTTTTTTTGGTCTTTTGCTTATGCTGCTGTACTTCTTTGTTGCAACTTTTCTAATTGAATTCGTGCTCTGTTACATTTCTGCTTTAGTGTTGTAGGGCACACACATAGAAATGTATCCAAAACCAGCAGAACGAAAAACCTCTTGTGCTCTCAAGTATTATGTACAAAGTTGTGGAATTTTATTGGATTTCCTTTTGTGAGCTGCCAATAATAATTTGTCAAGCCATTTTTATGTTTTTGACATTTATTAAATTAGTTTATTTTTTTTCTTTTTTGATACCATCTCTTTTTCAATTCAATATCAATACTTCTTTAAATGTTGTGTTTTTTTTTTGCTTTTTTGTTAAATTTTTCTAAGCTATCTTTTGCTTGCTCAACAGTAAAATGTGTCAAATTTCGTGAGTGTTCTGTCTATTTTTATATTTTATTTGGCACATGTTTCGGCTTTTAGACACTTTATGGGACTTATCCCTAATTTGATTGTTCTTAATTTGCTGCAAGCCATATGAGCCTGTCAAATTTATAGATATATATACCTATAGCATTGCGATTGTGATAAGCATCTTTTTATTTTGCGCCGTCAAAATCATTAAATTTATTCACTTCAAGCTCAAAGCTCTTGTTTCGACAGCTTATGTGAATGGATACTGCTACTATTTTCAAGTAATTGCTCTTCTGTACGTGATTTATTGCATTTGTTTAATAACTTTTCGCAATAATTCTTTGGCAAAAAGTGAAATTGAATAAAGATCAATTGTAAAGTTTATATTTTATTCACTTTGTATCTTGAAAAATTACTATTTTTAGAAAGGATTAAGATCATAAAGATTTGATTATATTTGTAGCCGAGTCAAAAGTCAGGTAGTAGCTCAGTTGGCCCAATTGACTAAATTTTCCCCCAATTTGTATTTTCTGTGCATAAAATTCGTCAGAAACAGCAACAATAATAACAATTCTGTTATGAGCTTAAGTTCCATACTAAATCTTCAATAATTCCATAATCATAAATGAACCATAGTTAGTTAGTTTATAGTGGGCCCATGTGCACTGCAGCCCATGGGATCTATTGTGCATGCCCTTAATTAACTCTCCAGATATAGAGTTATAAATTTATAAATTTTAGTACTGTCTCTGGCCTGGTGTTTCAAATTGTTGACGGGGGCACTACTTCCCCTCCGGAATGGAGGCGTCTTAGACTGTAGATGCACATAGAATGGGTTTAGGAGTTTCTTCTTCCTCCTCGCATAGTCTGTAGACGTCTGATTCCAAAAAACCCATCTTTTTAAGATAGTATCTGAGTGAGCAGTGAGCTGTGAAGAAACTAGAAAAATGTAAGGTCTGCTTTGGTAAGCTTGAGTAAATCTTTGGATTTTGCTTTACTGAGAGTTAAAAATTTCTTAGATTGCCTCTGTCCATTAGTGTTGTTCCAGGGCACTGAAATTACTTGTCCTCCCATGTTCTAATTTTTAGAATGCAGCCTTTTGCTAAGCTACAGAGTGGTTCAGGTCCTATAAGAATTCGAGACGCTCCTCGTTTGCTAAGGCAGTTCGCCCTTTCATTACCCTCGAATCCTTCGTGACCTGGAACCCACCATAAAGTTTGTAGGCTTGAAGGGCCTTTAAAGCCGCTTGATTATCTGAAAGTATGCAGATGTGAGCCCCTTTGATTTCCTGCAGAGACATTCTCTGACACATATTTCAATGGCATATACCTCCGCCTGGAATATTGTCGGCGTGTATCACATTGGAAGAGCTTTTTGGAAATTGGGACCATCCCCCGTTACTCCATTTTCGAGTTTTGACCCATCAGTGTACCATATCTAAATGAACCATAATTGTTTAGTTAAAATTAATTCAAAGCACAAGTATACGCGTATTCAAACTTGTGCAATGAGCTTCAATATTAATTTTTATTCAATAAAATTTAGCAAATTCACATTGAGCTAATGCACTTACAATTTAATCAATGAACGATTTTTATTGTGATAAAAAATAATTTTTTTTCGGTGTATAGTGTCCAATAGAAACTAATTTAGCTTATTTTTGGTAAAAGTTCTATGGTACATATAAAGTGGCTCATTTCGCTTATATCTAAAAAAATTTATTATTGTTAATTAAATGTCAAGATGAATGCAAAATAAATAGCAGCTTTTCTTTAAACTTAAGTTCTATGGTGCCCAGCTAGTTATTTGATTGGCTCAATTGGCTCAGTTTTAACAAAAGTTTATTATCACATCAAAAAGCTTAATATTGCTACTTTAATTAGGAGGAACTCTGTAAAATACTTACATCTATGCTAATTAAATGGTAGCTCATTTGGCTATATTAACCTTAGTTTTTTATCAAATTTTACTCTAAAATAAAAGTAAAAGTAATTTTACTCAAATTTTAAAACTCTAAAGTATCTTAAGTCAAATAGTTCGCAACTAGTGTTTCAGTTGTCGAAGTTACCTGTAATTAGCTTGAGTTCTCTGGTGTCCATATTTAGGCTCAGTTGACAAAATTAATTAAACTTGCACAAAATTTTGTTTCGGTTCTTCAACTTAAACATAGACCAATGTAAAAATTGAAACTCTGTAGAAATTGACTCAGTTGGCTCAAATGGCTAAAATTTAACAAAACTTTAGTTCCTTATCAATAAATTCAAAATTAAAAGCATAGTTAGAAGCATTAACGTAATAGGATTTAGGGGTACGGTGAGCTCATTTCATTTTACTTTGGCTCATTTTACTAAATTGACTTAATTTTTACATATTTTTTGTTTCTGCTCTTTCAAATAATCATGAACTACTTCTTTTATAGTAACTCAATAAGAATCTTAAGTTGGACTGTGCGCAACTAGCAGCTAAGTTGGCTCCATTGACGGAACATATACAAAACTTTTTGTTCTGATTAATAAATTAAAAATTGACAGCATAATACGAAGCAGGATAGTTTTAAGTTGTAATTTAATGGTGCCCATATAGTGGCTCAGTTGCCTAAATTGACTTAATTTTCACAAACTTTTATTTTTGCTCATCAACTTCAACATAGACAATTGTAGAAACATCAATTCTGTAGTAATATTAAATTCCATGTTGTTCTACTAGTGGCTCAATTGGTTGAACTTATACAAACTTTTTTTATCTGGTTACTAAATTCAAAATTGAAAGCATAGCTGGAATCAAATTTGTCCTAAGCTTTAGTTAAATGGTGCCCATATAGAAGCTCAGTTTGCAAAATTCACAAAATTTTGTTTCTGTTCATTAACTTCAACATAAGCTATTGTGGACACAGCAATTCTGTAATAATCTTAAGTTCTATGTTGCCACTAGTTTAGTTGAGTTAACTCAGTTTGTTATATTTTTGTTAAGCTTAGTTTCTGATTACAAAATTCAAATCTTAATAAGAAGCAAAAGTAGTAAGCTTGGTTTTTTAAGCAGCTAGTGGCTCATTTGGCTATATAGGCCTTATTTTTTATAAAATGTTGTTTCTGTTCAGAAAATGCGAATATGTAAAAATTGTAAACTCTTTGTTAACCAACTATAAGCTTAGTTGGCTCATTTGGTACAGTTTTTAAAATATTTATTTTCCCTAAAAGCTGCAATTATTATTATACTAATTATTGTTATTATTATTGTTATTATTATTATTATTACTATTATAATTATTATTATTATTATTACTAATATTATTATTATCATTATTATTATTATCATTATTATTATTATTATTATTATTATTATTATTATTATTATTATTATTATTATTATTATTATCATTATTATTATTATTATTATTATTATTATTATTATTATTATTATTATTATTATTATTATTATTATTATTATTATTATTATTATTATTATTATTATTATTATTATTATTATTATTATTATTATTATTATTATTATTATTATTATTATTATTATTATTATTATTATTATTATTATTATTATTATTATTATTATTATTATTATTATTATTATTATTATTATTATTATTATTATTATTATTATTATTATTATTATTATTATTATTATTATTATTATTATTATTATTATTATTATTATTATTATTATTATTATTATTATTATTATTATTATTATTATTATTATTATTATTATTATTATTATTATTATTATTATTATTATTATTATTATTATTATTATTATTATTATTATTATTATTATTATTAGTATTATTATTATTATTATTATTATTATTATTATTATTATTATTATTAGTATTATTATTATTATTATTATTATTATTATTATTATTATTATTATTATTATTATTATTATTATTATTATTATTATTATTATTATTATTATTATTATTATTATTATTATTATTATTATTATTATTATTATTATTATTATTATTATTATTATTATTATTATTATTATTATTATTATTATTATTATTATTATTATTATTATTATTATTATTATTATTATTATTATTATTATTATTATTATTATTATTATTATTATTATTATTATTATTATTATTATTATTATTATTATTATTATTATTATTATTATTATTATTATTATTATTATTATTATTATTATTATTATTATTATTATTATTATTATTATTATTATTATTATTATTATTATTATTATTATTATTATTATTATTATTATTATTATTATTATTATTATTATTATTATTATTATTATTATTATTATTATTATTATTATTATTATTATTATTATTATTATTATTATTATTATTATTATTATTATTATTATTATTATTATTATTATTATTATTATTATTATTATTATTATTATTATTATTATTATTATTATTATTATTATTATTATTATTATTATTATTATTATTATTATTATTATTATTATTATTATTATTATTATTATTATTATTATTATTATTATTATTATTATTATTATTATTATTATTATTATTATTATTATTATTATTATTATTATTATTATTGTTATTATTATTATTATTATTATTATTATTATTATTATTATTATTATTATTATTATTATTATTATTATTATTATTATTATTATTATTATTATTATTATTATTATTATTATTATTATTATTATTATTATTATTATTATTATTATT
Source organism: Dichetophora obliterata (assembly GCA_963920525.1). Taxonomy (NCBI): domain Eukaryota; kingdom Metazoa; phylum Arthropoda; class Insecta; order Diptera; family Sciomyzidae; genus Dichetophora; species Dichetophora obliterata. The sequence goes on from OY986438.1 coordinate 30,884,150, forward strand.
ATTATTATTATTATTATTATTATTATTATTATTATTATTATTATTATTATTATTATTATTATTATTATTATTATTATTATTATTATTATTATTATTATTATTATTATTATTATTATTATTATTATTATTATTATTATTATTATTATTATTATTATTATTATTATTATTATTATTATTATTATTATTATTATTATTATTATTATTATTATTATTATTATTATTATTATTATTATTATTATTATTATTATTATTATTATTATTATTATTATTATTATTATTATTATTATTATTATTATTATTATTATTATTATTATTATTATTATTATTATTATTATTATTATTATTATTATTATTATTATTATTATTATTATTATTATTATTATTATTATTATTATTATTATTATTATTATTATTATTATTATTATTATTATTATTATTATTATTATTATTATTATTATTATTATTATTATTATTATTATTATTATTATTATTATTATTATTATTATCATTATTAGTATTATTATTTTTATTATTATTCTTCTTACTATAATTATTATTATTATTGTTATTATTATTATTACTACCAAATATAAAGTACAGTAAGAACTGAGTTCATTTGAACTATAACATAAATACATTCAATATATATATTTATAATAACAACTAAAAAAGTTTTCTGTTAGAAAAGTCTTTAGATTTAGTTCAATTGTGCCCTGCAAGTGGCACAACTGACTGTATTTTAGGAAAATTTAATTTCCAAATATAATAAAATAGTAGTAATACCTCATTACGAAATTTCAGTTCTACGGTGCCTTGATATTAACTCAGTTGGCTCAATTGGCTTCAATTTTAAAAATTTTGTATTTTCTATTTAGTAAATTTAATATTGATAGCAAAATGATAGAAATATACTTTAGTTCTATGGTGCCCAGCTAGTGACTCAGTTCGTGCTCTACAAGTGGCTCAAGTGACTTATTGCAGCACAATATTATATAATGTTTACCCAGTTTAAGACTAAAAGCCATAACAGTAACAAATATCTAAGAAATTAAAGTTCTATGATGTCCAGACATCAACGCAGTTGGCTCAATTGCCACAAATGGGTTGAATAAAAACAAATATTTTCTATTCACTAAATTCAACTTTGATAGCAAATCAAGTATCAATTTCGTATATTTCGCCTTCACTGGAGACCAATTTGTAATCTCCTGTTCGATGGTGCTCAGCAAGTGACTCAGTTGGCTCATTTGTCTCATATTTAAAAAAAAAATTATTTTTTCTAGAACCAATTTTACATTAACGCCAGCAGTCAATAAGTTGATACATCAATAAAAGCGCTGTGAACTTCGTCAGCATTATGCGTTCACGCAATTGCGTTATGACACAGTTTGAAATGCTATAATCCCTGTATCAAGAGGCAAATGCGTCATGATGCAGTTTGAAATGCTATAATTCCTTCATAAACAGGTAGTTGCGTCATGACATGGTAGTAAATGCTATAATGGCTTTATAACTAGCCATACGCGTCATGACGCAGTTTACAAAGTTATACTTCCTGTATCTACAGGGTTTTGCAATTGAAGTGCAACACATTTTATTTGTTGGAGAGTGCGTTGAGAATTATGGTCAATTAATCTACAGTAATAAGTTGCGTAGCGCATTGAATTATGTGATAAAGTAAGCACAGCTTACACTCATTGTAAAGAAATACAACTAATATGTTTAATATAACAGTTTGAAAAAATTTTTCAAGCAGCAACGTGTGCTTTTCTTGTCATCGGAAATTAATATAAAATATTTTTCATTGAAAATTTCAAAAATTAAAAAAAATCCAATTTTCTTCTTTAAAAACGATTAAACTATAAAACTGTGGAATATTCATTCATACACCATCTTTTTATAAGCTCAGTGCATTGAAAGTGCATTACAAAAAGTGCATCTAGTGCATATTTTGATAAAAAACAGTAAAATAGTGTTAAAGTTATATTGAATTAGGTTGTAAAAAACAGTTCTGCGCGACTTTAAACAGCTCCTGTGTGAGTAAAAAACCAAGACAAAATGAAAGATCCTCCGGATCTTCCTCTCCTTCAATGGGACAAAGCTAAAATGGCGAGTTTCCAAAATCCTGGCCCACACTACCTTGTAATGACTCGCACAAATATTTCGGACAATCTCTCAAATGTCTCACCGTTTCTTATTAAAAAAGCCATCGATGCAACATGCGGTGGTGAGGTCGAACAGTGTAAGAAAACAAGAAGTGGTCAAATTTTAATAAAAACGAAAAATAATTTACAAGCTAACAAACTAACTACGCTGACAGCGTTATCAAATACAATATCTGTCGAAATAACTGAGCATAAAATACTAAATTATTCCAAAGGCGTTTTTTACTGCAATGAACTAAGAGCCATACCAGAAGAAACTATTCTTTTGGAACTAAGAAATCAAAATGTATGTGAGATTAAAAAATTTTTAAAAAAACAAACGACAAGCTAGTTGAAACAGGTCTTGTTATAGTAACATTTGCTACAGCAATTTTACCACTTCAGATTAAAATCGGTTATGAAATTGTTAACATTCGGCCATATATTCCTCAACCACTACGATGCAATAAATGCTTTCGTTATGGTCATACATCAAAATTCTGCAAAAACGATAAAATCTGCTATAAATGTGCAAACATTTATCATCTCAATGATGAAGCTGATGAAAAATGTAATAATAATGACAGTTGTATCAATTGCAATACGAACAATATCAAACCCAATAACCATCCCGCTACTGATAAAAAGTGCCCTATATTTGTGAAACAGCAAGAAATTCAAGCAATAAAAACCACCCAAAAAGTTGATCACAGAGCAGCCACAGTCATATATAACGAACGTCACCAACATGAAACATCGTTTTCCTCAATTCTACGTAATCAGCAACTCCAAAATAAACAACAAACAAATCAAGCAATACATCCAACTCAACTTCCAGAAAAATTATCTAATTCACCACATATTGCAGCAACACCTGTCAACCGCACTTTAACCAGCTATTCCGATTTACCAAGTGATTCTGAATCAGAATCCCAACCAAAGCCTTCTACATCTGCAAATGCTGCTAAACAAAGCAGCAAAATTTACCCAAGAAATATTTCCAAACGGCTACAATCACAACTGAAGAAAATAAAAAATACGAAAAATAACAGCAAACATCCAGTCAAGGTCATCAACATGGAAGGAATCGACGATCAACTTATGTATGAATAAAATAAGAATTGCTTTTATTTTTACTTACACTATAAAAAATTAACTTATATTTTAAAATAGTATTTATTAGTAACTCTTACTTAAATCTTACACTCCAATACAATTTTTGTACTGATTAACAAATTTATTCTTATAAATAGTAATGACAATTAAAATAGTGCAATGGAATATTAGAGGATACTCTAACAATTACAATAACCTACTGTTACTAATAAAGCAACTAAATCCTAAAGTGATAGCATTGCAGGAAACACATATAAGATCCAAAGATCTCGTACCAATCCCGATTAATTACTCTCTCTATACTCTCAACACAACAAATTCTTACGGAGGCGTAGCCATTCTAATACACAATTCAATTCAGCACAACACCATTTCACTCAGTAACGACTTCGATGCCGTAGCTGCAGAAATACACTCAACAAGAAAAATTACAATTATATCTACATATATCTCACCTTCCAGCAACTTCAATAAGAAAAACCTAGAGAATGTCTTACGCAATTTGAACAAACAATACTTGGTAGCAGGTGATTTTAATTCGTGGCATAGCATGTGGGGCTCTCCTGTAAATAACCGCAAAGGCAATACTTTAGCAAAGTTTATTAATCAATCCAACTATGTTATTTTAAATGATGGATCTCCAACACATTTCACGACACTTAATACATTTACACACATTGACATAACTTTTTCCTCACCTGACATTGCCATGGCATCTGATTGGTCTATTCAAAACGATTTACATGGAAGTGACCATTTTCCAATACTTATATCTATTTTTCAAACACAAACATCAGAAGCTAAATTAATGAAACACCGGTTTAATGTAAAATTAGCCAACTGGCCTCTTTTTGAAAAGAATTCCTTTATTTTTAATCAAAACAGACCGTTATCCTCTAATATTAATAAAGAAACTGCAACAATTAGGAAAATAATTATGCAAAGCGCGCATTCTTCGATCCCTCAATCTGGTTCAATGAAACATGCCCGTACAGTCCCATGGTGGAATGAAAAACTGAGAAAGCTCAGAGAAGAAAAAAACAAATGTTGGCAAGCCCTAAAACGAAACATTAACCAACAAAATATAATAAACTACAAAAAAACGAATGCCTTATATAAAAGAGAAATTAAAGAATCCAAAATATCATCCATTAACAAATTTACTTCGGAAATTAATCCATCCTCATAAATCGAAAAAATTTGGACCAACATAAGACGGTTTACGGGATACAAATCGACCCATGGTATACATTGTATAAATAACCCTAGCAAAAATAACTTAGCAATATGTGATCCGAAAGCCATAGCCGATGCATTCTGCTCTTATTGGTCGAATGAATCGTCAAACTCTAACTTTCCACATGATTTTGTTATTCATAAACAGAGAGTCACAAACATTACATTTAATTCCACTGCAAATAAACAAGCCTTGGCAATCGAAAGTGATATCAGCCCTATTGAATTTCAGAAAGCTTTAAATAGCCTAAAAGGGTATACTCCTGGACAGGATCGAATATCTTACTCCATGATCCGTAATGTTTCGGTACCTATGACTACTAGATTACTGAATCTATACAATAACATTTTTAATTCTTACATTCCTCAATCTTTTAAAACCTCAGTTGTTGTTCCCATATTGAAGCCTAAATCCGATAAGACTATATTAAAATCATACAGGCCAATATCCTTAAATTCCTGTTGTGCCAAACTAATGGACAAAATTATAGCTAATAGGTTATAGTGGTTCGTTGAAAACAACAAACTCATTGACAGTAACCAAATAGGCTTTAAGAGAAGGAAGTCAACAACGGATGCTCTTTTATATTTAGACCACCTGATTTCAAATTCGTTATCTAAAAATAAACACATATCAGTTATATCATTAGACTTCGCCAAAGCTTTTGATAAAATTGGCCTACACTCTGTTATTGACCAACTACATGAATGGCAAGTAGGTCCAAAAATTAAAAACTATGTTCTGAACTTTATGAGAAATCGAAAAATAGTAGTTCGAGTTGGCAAATTTTATTCAAATACTAAAGATTTATTTAACGGAATACCACAGGGCTCACCTCTTTCAGTCATTTTATTTTTAACAGCATACAACAAGCTATGTGGTACTATTAGAATAAACAAAGAAATAAAATTTTGTGCTTATGCAGATGATTTTCACCTTATTGTAGAACAGAAAAAAGAGAAAAATGTAAATATTAATTTGGATTCATTATTTGAAAATATTCAAGAATGGTGCAAATACTCAGGAGCAGTATTATCTATAGAAAAATCTAAACATTTACATATTTGTCGTAAACATAATTGTTCCAGCGTAATCAGCAGTCACAACGTTCTAATTGAATCAGTTAATAAATTAAGAATTCTGGAATAATATTAACAAAAAATTTAATTGGAACTCTCATATTCTTTTGCTACAACAATCACTTTCCCAAAGACTGAATATTATAAAATGCCTTTCAAGCTTCAAATTTAATTCTAATACTCACACATTAGTTTCCGCTGTAAAAGCTTTAATAATATCTAAAATAGACTATGGTCTTTTTTTATATGGAACTGCTCCCAAAACACAACTAAATAAACTGAACACGTTACTTAACTCTGCTTTGAGAACAGCCATAGGTGCATATCGTACAACACCAATTAGCAATATCCTTTTCGAGACTGGCATACAACCCATAAAAGCAAGAAGTAAGTTCTTGACGAACAAACTTTTCAAAACATTACTCTATAGTAACAACACTCCTTTAAACAACATATTAAAAAAACACAGACTCATACATAAAAATAGAAAGTTCCCCTCTACCATTTCAAAAATAATTTATTCATGTAAAAGGCGTAATTTTCCTTATCTTCCGATGAAACATGTAAAATACAAATCACCACCATGGCAAAATCAGTACCAAATAATAAACTTTGACCTTTGTAAATTCAATAAAAATACTACTCCACACGAAACATTTAGGCAAGCTTTTAATCAAATTAAATACGAACTAAGTAATCGAATATTTTTATACACTGATGGTTCTAAGACAAACAATAATACTGGATACAGTGTCACAACAGACAACTCAATTCTTACTATTTCAAATTGCCCGAACTTTACCACTGTCTTCACTGCAGAAATTATTGCTATTGCTTCAGCAATAGATCTGATTAAATCTAGACGAGGAAAATTTGCCATATGTTCAGATTCTCTATCTTCCCTTCAAGCCATTGATAATCTAAATAACCATGAGCATTACCCTACCTTGATTAGAAATACACTTTTAGAAAAGTTTCCCAAAATAATTCTAGTTTGGATTCCAGGCCATACCAACATAATTGGTAATGAATACGCTGATAAGTCAGCTAAACTTGCTACAAAATCACCTGTTTTAACAACTACCAATAATAACTTCAAGGACATTGTACAATATCTTAAACAAAAGTTTACTCGGAAACAATCACTTCTTCTATGGAATACCACCTCTTCGTGGTATAGAACACATAACACAAACAAATTGAACATAAATTCATTTTTAAAATTCGACCACTATCCCAACTTAACCCGCCTAGATATAACAAAATTTGAAAGATTACGTCTTGGTCACTGCAGACTAACACATGAACACATACTTAATAAAACTGTTCCTCCTAACTGTCCATTTTGCAGAACCAACACACCTGTATCTATTCAACATATATTTTCTAATTGCTTGACATTGAGTGTACAAAGAAAACAAATATTCAAGAACAATGATCCTCTCCATTGTATACATAATCCAACTACTCAATATATTGAAAATGTAATTTCTTTTTTAAAAACTACAAACTTGTACCATAACATCTGATATTGAGTAAAAATTCTAATATGACGTTAATTTAAATAAAAAAAAAATTTAAAAAAAAAACAATGAAAATGTAATTATACAATTTTTTCTTTTTGAAACCAATGAACTTGTATCAAAACATCTGACATTTGGCATTTAAAAAAAAATATTAATAATATTGTAAAATGGTTTTATTTTTTTAGTATTAAATATATTTAACTTTTTATACAATACACAATTCTTAGTTTAAGTTAATGATTTAAAGTTGTTATTACTCTATCTATCTGATTAATTGACTAACTTGAAAATAAGCTGAAGGCCGTTGCAGCCATTGCTCTTAATAACTTAATTTAAGATTTTAATTTTAAATTATGTTCTCATAAATAAATAATAAATAAATGTTTATTATAAAAAAGATTATTTGAAGAAAGTAGTGTTGGAAATTAAAAATAAAAAACTGAATTAATTAATCAGAAATTAATTCTTTTTAAGAAATAAACCAGTCTTATTGATGCGCTAAGCATAACGCTTAGTTTAACAAGCATACATTTCAAGCATGCACCTGAACTGTACTGCATATGTGTTTGTTACGAGCTATCAAATAAGAACAAGTTGAATTCAAGTTTGCTTAATATTCCAAAATCAAACAATAAAAGCAGCAAAAAAAGATTAAAATAGATTTTGTATCATTTCACTATTGCGTTACTTACTCTATTACTATTGCGCTTTTATATTTCTTTTACTAAAAAAAGTGTATCAGCGCAATTAAGTTGTCTAATGCTTCAACTCAATAAAGCAACGCAGCGCTGCATTATTATTGTGAAGTCAACAGTAGCAACTAAATTTCAAAAACTTCCTCTTCTCCCTTCTGCCTCCACCATTCCCCATGGAAAAAGTTAAGCGACCAACGTAAGACACAACGTTCTATGACGAGAGATATGTACATTATTTAGTGCATTTTTTTTAACCGGACAAGAAATGAGGCTATCCAACGTGTAACCGAGAAACCGTCAACCGAACGCAGCAGCTGTTGTGGCTGCATTTGGCACGCGCGTGACACCAGCGCAACGTCAAAGCTTATGGTTTTGCGTGATGCAGCAGAGCGCGGGTTTTGAAATTTAATCTCAACGCAAGAAACGTGCTAAAAATTAGTTAAAAGCTCCATCTAGATGCAGCAGCGTCACCTGATGGATTTTGCTAGAGTTTAATGAACTCAAATAAAGGGCGTTAAGCAGGATTTGCACATGGATTAAGCGCTGATTTATGCATTTATTAAGTCGTGTGGAAAGCATAGCTAATACCTTGTTGTAATTTTTGTTGTATACTTTGCTTTACAAGTTGTTGTTGTTGTAATTATTGAAGCCGTTTATGTGAAAAAAAACCCGGCTTTGATGTATTTATTCGAAGCGTCAAGCATATCCTTTTTCACACCAAAGAAAAAAAAAATGAAAGCTTTTTTATTGCTGCTGAAATGGTACGTAAAATATAATGATGGGAAATTGAGATAATAAAGTGATTATGTCTGTCTCAGAAGGCGCTTTTGTGGCAACATTAACAAAGAAAACAACAACAAAACAACTTGTTTTGTGTTCTGTTGTGGCTCGTTATGGTGTTGAAAGATTAAAAGTCAAAATGATTAATTATAGTGGTGGTCTATTGCTCTCAGCATTGTTGTTGTTGTTGTTGTTGTTGTTGTATTTTTTTATGAGCAATGTAAGTAGCCCACACTTTGTTAACTTTTGTGTAGAGCAAAAGCAGCTAGTAACAAAAGACCAGCAGCAAACTATATAAAAAGCATACTAAAAAGAACTTTCTTCACGCAAAATTATAAAAAAAAATTACAGCAAAAATATATACAAACACCAGCACGTCTGTCAGTCAAAGAGCAAGAACATCAACCGTCAGTCAGACCAACAGCTAGTCAGCAATAACTTCATCATAATTGTGCGTCCTTTTAACCAGCTCCTTAAACAGCAAAAAAGGTTGCCAAAGTCTTTGAACTGTAGCCACGCTTTTGCAAGGACAAAATTAAGGCACAAGCCATCTACAACATCAACTCAACAACCCGAACTAAGACAAACTTAGCCAGACTTAGACTTAGATGTGTGTGTTGTGTTGCATGCAGTAGTGACAGACACACAAACTCACAGACAGACATACAGACAGAGAGAACTTAGTTGAAGTTTTCTGGACGTTTACTACTACTTGTTTGGCAACTTGTTCCAGCTGGTTGCTGCTGCTACTTTTCGTACTTCGTACGCTTGACATCGAACATAAACATCAGGACACTTCTTCCTTTTAGCTTGCCTGCGTCACTGCGTTGAAGATGAAAAACTTTTGCCTAACGAAGTCTTGTTTCTAATTGCGTTTCATATTCGTCAAGCTAAACTGTTGGTGGGTTTATGGTATGGGAAAAATGTGTCGTGGGAGTTGTTGTTGTTGTTGTAGTCGTCATTGCACAAAAACATAAATGCGCCTCATGCACTAGAACGGAAGCATGAAATATGTATAAAATTCTATAAGTTTTTTCTCAGTATTTTTGTTTTCTATTTTTAGTTTCAAGCATGTTTAAATGGAATTTTAAAAAGAATTTCCACCGAAGAGTTATTGAGATAAACTGGGTATATAAAGTTATAGTTTTTAAAGATTTATGACAAAAATTTTCTAATAGCTTTTATAGTAAAAGGACACTAAAGTGACTTTAATTGAGACTCATTTTTCAAAATAACTGAAATGCTTGTGGTTTATGACAGAATGAAAAAAAGAAATAAATCTTGATTTGAGTAGTTTTAATTGGAATTGCGGCAAAACATTTTGAAACGATTTTGAGACAATTCATCATCGAAGCATTTATTTGACACAATGTGTCTGCTCTTGAATGAATTTTGCACAAATTTTAATTATTCTTTTTTGTTTTATATATATATATATATATATATATATAAATATATATATATTTATTTGAGGATTTTATTTTAATATTTCGGAAAAATAGAAAAGATTTGCTAGGGTGTTTTATAAAATGAGAAAAGATGTATTTTAAGTAAAATATTTATCTACATAGTTAAAAATCTTGGAATAAATTTTAGTCCTGCTAAAATACTACTTCATATTTTTTAACCTCTTATATAAAGAACAGAAAAGTTTCAATTCCATTCCAAGTTTTTTTACCGTGTACTTATGATTTGCGTTGTTTTAATTTGTAGTTTTTTGCAGATGAACCTCTGCATGAACAAAATTTATTAGTTTGCAACTAAGATAAGATAAAAAAATTTTGCTGTAGTTGTGTTGAATCAATATAGGAACTTATTGTTTGTCAAAATAACACTTACAAAGTTACAAACACTTTTAAGAAAAAGATAATACGGCCATTTGCTATAGTCAATAAATAAGAAATGTGACCATTAAAAATTCTTAATATTTTTTAAGAATTCCAAGTCAGAGTTTGATTTAGATTTTAATTTGTTTGTGGTGTTGTCTATTTTTCAACTGTTTTATTATTGTTAATATTGTACAGTATTAATAATTATTTTATAAATTTTCTGTTTTATTTATTGACTAATATTAAAGCCTGTCCTAGGAGCTTGCCTTTTTGGAGCCTTTTGCCGAAAACACTTTTTCTTTTTTTAAAGTTTGATTTTTTAACACTTGATTTTTGCAAAATGCAAATGTACCACTTTAGTTAACACTTTACGTATTGAAGCAGTGTTGAAAAATTAGATCAAGTGTAAAAGTGCAAAAAGTCGAGTTTGGTAACAATCATATTCATACACAACTTTACAAACTGGCCTTGCAAACTTCATATACGTAGCAACTCAGGTGTCGTTTTGAAGCTGATGCAATTATATTTTTTAATACAATCGACTCAAATCGACTCAAAAGAATTTCATTAAATTACTCATAACTTCTTTATGGAAGGATGAAAAAAAGAGGTAGTTAGATCAAAAACGTACTAGTGTAAAAATCCAATATTGTCACTGATAAGTATTAAATACATTTTCTGTGCATACGTTCAATCTGAACATTTTTGAGAACAGTGTGTCTGGTAAAATTACTTTACTGTCAAAAAACTATTACAATTTGAGAAATACTGCGTGCGGAGCAGCATTCTTACCTTTTATGTATTAAGATGTGCATACTTTCAGGCTGAACAGTTTGAGAGGTATTGGATACGAAGGAGCGTGCTTGCCTTTTACATATTAAGATAATTCGTTTGGTCAGCTCAAAAAAAAAAAAAATAATACTGAACGCGTTGAAGTTCAATTTCAAGTGTTTTATTAATTATGAATTCCTCAATTCATATATATGAAAAATTCAACAATTGAAAGCTTCAAATTAATTCAATAAAAAGTTAAAAAGGTAGAAAAGTAAAAAGGAAGAAAATAAGAGAGAGAGAGAGAGAGAAAGAAAGAAAGAAAGAAAGAAAGAGAGAGAGAGAGAGAGAGAGAGAGAGAGAGAGAGAGAGAGAGAGAGAGAGAGAGAGAGAGAGAGAGAGAGAGAGAGAGAGAGAGAGAGAGAGAGAAATTAACGAAAAAGTGTTTCTGAGATTCAGAAAAAGGAAACTCAATACTAAAAATTCATTTTTCTTAAAATTACTTCAAATAATGATGATCTGATGAAAAAGACATACCGCAATAAATCCTTTAAGATCGTTCGTCTCTTAAAAGTACTACGATCCTAAGCACACCTCAAGCATTGCAAAGACGATTTTTGCAATTCGATTCAAAAGTAAGGAAAAAAAAGAGTGGCTAGCCCAATCACCCGACTTGAATCCCATAGAGCACTTGTGAGTGATTCTCGATACCTATGAGCCAAAACTCCTCATGAGACTCAATTGAATTGAGTCGGCAGTACTATATACCACACCGACTACGTCCTGTCATAAAAACCAAAGGAAAAAACACAAATTATTAAGAAACACTTATAATGTTATCTAATAGTTACTTTACTCTTTCAGTGGATTTGCCAATATATTTGACTCGTCAGAAAGTAATTTTTACATTTATTTTCTATGAAAAAAGATGAACCAACATGATAAAAATAATTTCAGAGAGATATTACACTCAGAAAAAAATTTCCAGAAAATCTATAAAAATAGCACACAATCGTTAGAAAATCGGGCTTCATTTAGCTTCATGGTAAATTTTCTAAAAATTAAGTATATACTTTTCGTTAAATTGACACCAGAAGTGGGAAATATTTTAGGAAATTTATCCAATCATTTACGAACTTGTTCGCTAAATGAAGAAACTTAGCGCAATTGTGTTGAAATCTTAATACATTTTAGTAAGTTTTTCTACCGTTTATTTATCACCGGCTTTAACTACGAGAAATATTTTCTTTAAAAATAAAAAATTTTTCATCGAATCCCTGGAAAAATGTTGGAATTTTTGCAAAAAAAAAACTTTTTTAAGATGTTGAACAGCATCCTGTGAAAATTATGATTCTTATACTGACGAAAAACTGCAAATATTATTATTATTAACAAAAAATTAAATTGCAAAATTACTATTATCCGGAGACTTGAACCTCGGCCGCGTGACTGTAAGTGCATTGGTTTATCCATTCGACCATCGCTAAACAATCGTCGCTTAATTTGCTTCATTAAGAATCGTTCACTTTGTAAATAATTTTAAAGCATTGTTTCTAAAAATATAAGAAAAGCATCCTTAAAATAAATCACTTGTGTTGTACAAAAAAAGAAAACTTACATGTATTTCAATGAAATATCCAAATATTGTAACTTATATTTCTCCAAATTTAAGAAATCATGCTGTAGAATGCTGTCAATACAGTTTTTCTTTGTGTTTTTTTCTGTTTGTGTACTATTTTTGAAAATTTAACTGTTATCATACTTTCATTTCTTATATTTAAGTAAAAACTTGTCTTGAAAACTAAGAAGATGTTTTGATAACGTTGCAACGGCATCAAAACGTGAGGTCGTTAAATCATGTAAAAATTCTCTACATTAAAAAGAAACCTCTATAGAATATAGAAAAATCCATGCCTATGAATTGAAGCAATTATATTTTCTTAATTTTAGGGAAGTAGATTTCTTGAGTGTAGACATTGAATTTAGTTGGATTTGCAATTTTGGGCCGAAGAAAAGCAAAACATTTGTTTTTTGGCCTTTTTTATAAGAACAAAAAAACAAACGTACTAAAATCAAATTTATGTTTTTTTATCTTTTTATGACTTTAATAATAATACTAAGAGGGTTTAAAAACAAAGATCTTTAGGGTTGAAAATCCTTCAAGGGATAAAAAAATGTTGTGCCGAACAGGAGCAAAACATTGTTATACCCCCACGTTTAAAAAACCTAATAGGGGTATATTAACTTTGTCACTCCGTTTGTAACGCCGATAAGGAGGCGTGGCCGGTATAGAAAAGTATATATATTCTTGATAAGCATCACCTCCTGAGTCGATTTAGATATGTCCGTCTGTCCGTCTGTGGTCATGAAAACAGTCGTAATTTTTTAGCTATCGTAACGAAATTCAATATATAAAAGCTTTTTATTCAAGGTCAAGTTCGGAGGAGGTCAAGTTCGGAAATGAGCTCGAAAGTGATTTTTCAAAAGTTCGAAAGTGACTTAACCAAAACGGTAAATTTCTTTACATCCACAACAATTAATATAATGACTTAAAATTTTGCACAGCGTCTTTAATATGTATTACAAACTTTGCTTATGAAATTTGTAAAAATCGAATGAAAACCACGCCTACCTACCAAACAAAGTGATTTACCCAAAACGGTAAAATCTCTTTCAATTCCATAAAAAAAAAATCTAATGACTTCAAATTTTGCACAAAACCTTAAACAATTAATATAAACTTTAGGTATGAAATTTGGAAAAATCATCGTCCATGGGGGTATTTTAACTTTGGCCCAGTCGAAGATAATTCCTTACTAGTTTTTTTGTGCAAGCTTGCAAAACGTAATTAGCGCAGTTAAAAATCAAAGGTTTTTTCATCTTTTTAGGACCTAAATAATAGGAATATTACCTTGAAAAATTATTTTGTGCTTAGTTTAGCCTAGCCATTGAAAGGTTTAAAAGGCTTAAAATTAAAGAATTATACTTTAATTTTTTACAAGTTTGTTATTTGATTTTTTATACCTTTAACCCTGTAAATTGGATTTAGTCATATTCAACATTGCAAAAACTCAAATCGGTGTTTTATAAAACTGACTTTTGGCTACCTAAATCAGTCAAATACCCTTGTGTACAGCGCATATTAGGACTTTTGATGTTAATTCCGGGATATATATTTTCCTAATATTCTAATTAGGAATGTCAACAGGATCACACTTTTCCCTGGATTTCCCTGAAAATCCCTGGATTTTCGGGAGCGAACTTTGGATGTGAAAAATTTCCTAGGATACACATAGGGGTTTTTTACCGATGTAGGCAGATTTGAGATTATAGAAAAAAACAAATTCAAATACTCAAATACTGATTTGAGATTATAGAAAAAAACAAATTTTTGCAATTTCGAACAGTGTTGCATATGTCAAAATGGTCGTACAGAGTTAAAAGCAGACTTGAATAGAAACTATTTAACGAATAAAATTATTTTGGACGTCTTAATCGGTAAAATACCCCAATGTGCGCTGCTAAATGAATTTTCTCAGAAATGAGACCTCGTTAGATCAATTTTGCGTCCCCCTAAACTTCTATATTGAAAATTTCATCGAAATCGGCCCAAGCGAGAACTCATTAAAATATCTATAGCAGTGATCCTCACAGTCTATCCGCGGGCATTTGAGCTTTTGTGCTTAAAAGCTTTCTGTATAGATCAGTGTCGGGCAGCTTTCCACACTTGAGATTGTGTTTAAAATATGCCCAGTAGCTCGCGGCATCATTGACGAACTTTTCGTGATGATTTCTTGAAGGAAGTTTCTGCATGAGCTGCTGGACTTAAAAAAAATTCATACAAAATATAATGCAAAGAAACGGTTGTCAGCGCCTAACTTTGTCCACTCTATTACAACAACTTGAAGATATTCATGATTGTTGTAATTCGCCGAATCGTTCAGAGGCTAAACTGCAACAATACAGAGTTTTCACTTCTTCAAAGTTTCGGTATAACATTCCTTCACGAACTTTATTACACGTTTCGATTTTAATTCCTTGACGAATTTTCTTTATATTCCTGTCTTATTTTCTTTAACGAAACTTCCTCAATATTTTGATATTGGGTTCGTGCATGATAAATCTCGACGTTTCTGCATTGCTTCTTGCACGAATTTGGAACATTTATATGAAATTTTCGTCAATGAAGTGTATGGCCAAATCAGCATGTTTTGTCAAGGATCAAGAAAAATCGTACATGATCCATTTGAGATTTCTTCAAGACTGGAAATACTGAGCCCTGCAGTCCAAGGCATCGTGCACGAAAATGTCATTATGATTTCCTAAAGAAACTTACTACATGAGATACATTTGGCAATAATTCTTTAATAAATCAGTCTTGTTTTCGTTCATCGCAATCAGAAAGTTTTCAAACAGTGCACGAGTTTCGAATTTTTACACGAGATTTTTGTCAATAAAATGTATAATCGAATCAGCCTGTTTCGTCAAAGATGAAGAAACATCGTGCATGATTCATTTAAGCTTTCCTTGAGACTTGAACTACTGGGTAGTAATAAAACTAATTTTCTGTTTGTTTGGCCTTTGTAAAAATCTAAACGGCTCAACGGATTTCTCTCAAATTAGGTATACGTATTAAGTGTGTCCCAACTTAAAATGTTACTTACTTAGTTTTTGCCACGCCCCCTCCGAAATTTTTCAACTAACGGTAATTTTGCTATTATAAAACTTTTTACTATCGGAGATTTTTGTGTATTTAATTTTAAAATTTTTTTGTTATTTTGACATCAAAAACACTCTTTCAGTACAACGACTCTTTCATAAAATATCGTTGCCTAAGAATGAGAAAAAAACGACATGAAAATCAAAGTTTGGTCTTTCGATGCAAATATCTCCGCTGTCCATTAATATATTTCTAATATATTCAAATTTTTTTTGTACAAAAGTTCAATAAAATCACTTCACAAAAATAAGTTGAACTGTACCGTTAAGTCAGTGTATATATGTTTTATGAGTATGCCAAAAAAGGTCCAAAATATTGACTTTTTACTCAAGAAATTACTCAAAAATTGTTGTTGTTGTAAAAATGAAATCAATCAAAAACAGCAAATCTGACTACCTTTCATATGACATAGCATTTATTTGCAAAAATTCTTCCAGCTAAGCGCAAAAATTATTTTACTGTTTTTGTCATCAAAACAACAAGGGTACCCCTTTGATTTTTTTCGCGAAATTAATTTTTTCTTAAATGTTGTTTTTATATTTTTTACAAAAAAGTCAAGTCTCAAAAATAATTTCTGTGAAAAAATTACCCCAATATCTCTTTCCAATCAAAAGTTATGGCTAAAAATCACGTTAAACCAACGTATGAATTAAAAAGTAGTCAAAATTTATAACCGTTCAGAAATAAGACCTAGATAGATCGATTTTTCGTGCCCAAAAGCTCCTATATTAAACATTTCATTGAAATCGCACGGGCCATTTCCGAGAACTCATTTACAAACAAATAAATATCACAGGAATACACGGTTTTGGACCAGAGAAGACAAAAAAATTTATATATATTTTCATTTACTTAATTCAAATCTGCAGTCCGTTTTTCTCGATCAGGCCGAGTTTAGGAGTTATATGCAAAATCAAAAAATTTATTTTTCTGATACACAGAAAAAAATCTACAGTAAATTCTACTGGTACGAATGGTAAACTGTCGATTGAAAATGAGCCAAATGATGAAAATTGTAAATTCTACCTTTAAGAATATGTAGCCTACTGTAAACCTTGTTTAGTAACAGTCTTACGGTAGCTCTGCCGCAGAAGTTGTTTAATAAAAATTTATACAACGCATGTACGGCAAAACTTGTTGGCTGACAAATTTACAGTAGTTCTACTATAGAAATTGTCGAATAACAATTTTAACTGTAGATAAACTGTAAAACTTGTTAGGTTACAATTATACAGTAGTCTTACCTCAAAAGTTGTTGAGCAATAATTTGTACAGTGTTTCTTCTGTAATACTAACAAGAAGTCAAAAATTTTTTTGAATTCGTTTAAAAAAAAAAAAAAATTGTGTTAAATACCAGTTCTATATCATACTCCATAACACTTTTTTTATGTATTTACTTTAAAAGTTTAAATTATGTGAACTTATTTGGAATTATGTGAAAAACATGTTCGATGAAAACAATACTAGTTGCCAACTTTAACTGTTCGAAACGCTTAGATTATTGTTAAGCTACAATTTTTGCTCTGTAATTTCAGACGAAAAAATAGTAACTGCAACAACAATTGTATTATATATAGTTTGAATTTACCGACGAGATTTTTTTTGTGTGTAACTGGACTACATCCTTTTAACGAATTAGCCGACATTAACTGTCTTTGAAAGGTTTTATTAAAAAAGACTATAATTATAACTGTTTTTAAAAATTCATTGTTTTTTGCAATTTCAAAAATATCAGCCTTCAAAGTTCAGCAATTTTAAAATTGCTAAATTTTTTTCATGTTTGCAACCCTGTAACATTTTTTCCTTTCCATTTCTATTCAAAAACTTTATTTTGTTAGATAGAATATATTATTGGCTTTAGTAAAGCTTTTATTTTTGACAATATCTTTGACAGTTATTAAGAGTTTGACAGAGTTATTAAGAAAGTTCTGAATTTTAAGCTGCTTGAAATTTTTTAGGAACATTTTTATAAAAACTGTAGTTCTTTAAAAAATTTCTAAAACTATTTAAAATATTGTTAAAAAGTTAAAAGTTTACTAAAACACCAGAATTTTTCTATCAGAAAAAAGGAAAAAATAAACAAGCAATGTTTGTTTCTATCCACAAAAAATAAAAAAATTTAAATATACACATCATTCTTTACCGTTTACTTTTTTTATTCATTTTGCTCTTTTCGAATCTTCGTGCTATTTTGTAACTTTGTTATTGGCTTTAGTCGCCCAACCCTATATCGCGCCGTGTAACAGATCTGGAACATTTAGAAATTGCTCTAGAAAAATAACTCAAAGAGCACAATTCAAGTCGGAATTCTTTTAAATGACTTATCAACATTCCAAATAACTCTAACTTTCAAATTAGAGAGGAAATCAATCAACAGTTATTTGTTATTTTTAATTGCAACAACGTGGATTTGCATTTGGCAGCAGTTTGTGTTTTGCTAAATTTTCAATATATTTTTAAATGACTAAAATTTTGATAAAAAGTAATAGTAATTAAAAAAAGGGTTAAAAACTTTTTGATAAGTTATTAAACTATATTAATAATGAAATTTTATTTTAAAAAGCATGCTTTATTCCCCGAAATATGTAAATCTTTATGTCTGAAAAAAATTTGTTTTGCAAATATTTTTATAAATAAGTTATGAATTTCAAAACAAAAGTTGTTTTTATTTATTTTTACAACTGTTTAAGAGATTTTTAGGTAAAAAATTGAAATTGGCGCTTTTGCGCGATAAAGAGTTATATATTAAATATATACAAATATATATAATATATTGCTTTTATATATTGCGCGCTTCATAGTATGTATAAAATATTCCTTTTTTAATATCAAAATAATTTTTACCAGTACTATTTGTACTATTGAAAAGTACGAATTGAACTCCTGGTAGGAACTTAAGTATTAAAGTTTTGATATAAAAAAGCCTCCTACCCAAAATGTTATGTTATTGATACTACTATCAAGTTAATGAATGCATCTGTCCAGCGATATATGATTCATTTGGGCACCCTCAAGATTTCGGCCTACAAAAATTCTTCGAAAAGTAGTGATCGATACTAATTAGATTCATGGTACTAAATTTTAATGAACAATCCTAAAATTTGAATAAAATTGAATATTTTTTGCATACTTTTCCAAAATTATATAATCCATTCGATTACTTTTTAAATTTTGTACTACGAAAAATTTTAAAAAGTACACAGTAAAAAATTTTAGGGTAAATTTTATCTTTTTTATAACATTTGTGTGTTATAAACTTTTTTTATTCCAAATAATTAATAAATTTTATGCCCCTCCATATAATAAAAATAATAAAACATATATGATAGAAACCCCTTCTTTTTTTTTCAATTCTGTACACCACCAATGATTTTCATAAAATGACAAACTTTTCAGTTTAACTTTTCCCTTTTATATATTCCAGGTGTACAGATCTGACGTCAAATTCTTTATGACAAAATTGAAAAGCACTTCAAACTGAATTGAGCAAGTATTTTTCTTTTGCTCTAACACGGCCATCCTGTAAAATCATCGCTCTCGATGAATTCAAAACTTCTTGTTTTCAAAACAATCATTTGTTTATTACAGAAAGAAAAAGCTAAAATCACAAGAAAACAACAGTTTACAGAAACCACAAATTCATTATTGCAAATTCCACGGCAGTAATCTGTCCTCTTGTATAATTAACCACCAGATATCCAGAGCTGTAAACAGAATCATTATTTCAGATGTTACTTCTTGAATCGCTACTCGGAGGCAATCTTAAGCTTGTTTGCAAATCAACACTTAACTGAGAGTTAATCTTAAGCGTGTTCAAAACTTCAACACCTAAACTGAAAGTTATGACTCAGAGGCAATCTTAAGCTTGTTCAAAACTTCAACACCTAAACTGAAAGTGATGACTCAGAGGCAATCTTAAGCTTGTTCAAAACTTCAATACCTAAACTGAAAGTTATGACTCAGAGGCAATCTTAAGCTTGTTCAAAACTTCAACACCTAACTGAAAGTTATGACTCAGAGGCAATCTTAAGCTTGTTCAAAACTTCAACACCTAAACTGAAAGTGATGACTCAGAGGCAATCTTAAGCTTGTTCAAAACTTCAATACCTAAACTGAAAGTTATGACTCAGAGGCAATCTTAAGCTTGTTCAAAACTTCAACACCTAACTGAAAGTTATGGCTCAGAGGTAATCTTAAGCTTGCTTAAAACTTCAACACATAAACTAAAAGTTATGATTCAGAGACAATCTTAAGCTTACTCATGAATTCGATTCTTATTGAATAAGGGATTTTGCAGAAAATTTTACCTTATATTAGTTACTAACATCCTTCTCGTCTTCACACTCGTCTCGTCTTAAAGGCCGAATGACCTCTCTTGCTGCAACAATAGAAGTTTTGCGGTTATCTTTCTTCAACTTATATCGATCATTGGGAAGGACACCAACTATTTCATAAGGACCACAATAATACGGCTGTAACTTCGATTTGCGCCTCTGATTACTACAATAGACAACCTTTTGTCCAATTTTTAATTGAGTTGGTTTGCATTTATTTTGATCAAATCTGATTTTCATTCGAGTTGCATTTAACTCTGCTCGTTTACTGGCAAGTTTTCGTATTTCTTCTACGTCGTCAAATTGTGGCTCAATTTCGAGCTCTGCTAAAAATGCACTAATATCTGGAGTCCGTCCCGATATACCTGTTAATACCTTCAACGGAGAAAATCCAGTTGTTTTATTAACCGTTGTATTAAGAGCTAGTTGTACACGACTGATATAACCAGTCCATTCGCCACATTTATCTAAATTAGTTCTCAACAAGTTAGCAACAGTGTCCACATAACGTTCCACTTGGCCATTAGCTCTACTAGCACCAGGAGCAATTAAATGATGTGTTATCCCCAACGACATGCAGAAGTTTTTAAACTCAGCACTAGTAAAATTAGTGCCTCTGTCACTTACAAGTTTGGCTGGAGCTCCAAATAGCATTACATAGTTATAAAACATTTGAACTGTTTCCGCAGCTGTAAGGGTTTTACAAGGGAATAAAACTGCAAATTTTGTAAAAGCATCAATCAAAATGAATATATAACGGTGGTCTTTTCCGTCAAATGGTCCCATAAAATCAGCATGAACCACATCGAATGGAATTGGCTTCTTTTCTATTGGGTGAAGTTCACACTGTTTCTTTCCAGACGGCCTTTTAGCCACCAGACAGATTAAACAAGAGTTCACAAATTTTCTGACATTTTTAGTCATATGCGGCATCCAAAAATGTTCTCGTATCTTCATAAGAGTCTTTTCCCATCCGACATGACAGTTTTCTTCATGGAAACGTCTCATTAATGACAATCGACATTGTTGGGGTACATAAAGTTTGTTAGTATTTTCCAGTTTCTTGTATAACAATCCATTTTTGAGTTTGAATTGCGTTGATGTGTTGGTATCGCCACTTTTAATTTTCTCTATGATTTCTAATGTACCTGGATCATTTTGCTGCTCAATATGTAACCATGTTTCGGACAAACTCTCAATTTGATAACAAAATTTTGTTGGCACATTTCGGCTAAGGTAATCTACATGTGATAAAGTCTTCCCTTTTCGGTATACAATCTCAAACTCAAAATCTTGAAGAAAAATCCACCAACGAGCAACGCGAGGAAGTAAATTCTTTTTTTCTTTTGTTGCCTTTAAAGCGTTACAGTCAGTAACTAACAAGAACTTAACACCGATAAGGTAATGCCTAAAATATTTCATCGCATTTACCACCGCAAGTGTCTCCAACTCATAACTATGATATTTTGCTTCATACGACTTGGTTGCCTGACTATAATAAGCAACTACATGCAATCTTCCATTAACTCGCTGAAATAAGATAGCTCCATATCCACTTGCACTTGCATCCGTATGCAGCTCTGTTGGAAGATCAGGATTAAACAATACTAATAATGGTCGAGTTGTAAGTTGTTCTACTATGTAATCTTTTGCTGCTTGACATTCATTACTCCATACAAATTCCGTATTATTTTTAGTCAATGCCGTGATACAGGCAGTTTTTGCAGCAAATTCTGGTACGAATTTTCGAAAATAATTCGCTAGCCCCATAAATTGACGTATTTGTTTAACATTACTTGGTGTCGGGGAACTCACTAACGCATCAATTTTGGTTTTGCTTGGTCGTATACCATCTCCAGATACTTCTCGTCCTAAGTAATCAATAGTAGTTTGAAGAAATTTACATTTATCCACGTTTAAGGAAAACCCACTTCCAACTAATGCCTTGAGTACAATATCAAGCTTTTCAAGACCTTCATCAATGGTTTTGGATGTTATTAACACATCATCCATGTATACCAAAGCCAATTTGCCTCGTAACTCACCCAAAGCCACGTTTATAGCCCTCTGGAAAACTGCAGGTGCATTAGCGAGACCAAATGGCATACACAAATATTTATAATGTCCATCGGGTGTGACAAAAGCAGTTTTTTCTATAGAATCCTCAGCAATTGGAATTTGGTGAAAACCAGATGCCATGTCCAATGATGTAAAATATTTATTTCCAGACAATTCGTCTAACTGATCTTCTATCCTCGGCAAAGGATAGCGATCCTTTACAGTTATTTTGTTTAGAGCTCTAAAATCTACACAAAGGCGATTCTGTCCATTTTTCTTTTTGACAAGAATCATTGGGCTCGCAAACGGTGAGTGACTCTCTCTTATTATACCATTATTTATCAAATCTGCAACAATTTCTTTTGTTATCTGTCGCTCACTGTGTGCCATCCTATATGGCCTAAAGAAAATATTGGCATCTTTCGTTAAACGTATACTTAGGGATCCCGTAGTTACCCTTGCCGTAGGAAAACCCTCTATAAAGTGTTTGGAGTACTTATCCAAAATAACATTCAGCTCCTTTGTACGAGGCTTTGACATACTACCAATTGTGGTAGCAATATTTTTGCTTTTGAGACAAAAAGTTGACTTACTGCGATGTAAGTACGATCCATTGGCAGTAACCGTAATTGTAAGCGTAGGATCTTTCAAAATGTCTCTTCCAATAATAATTTCATTTTGCAAATGTTTTTTATCAATCAAATAAAGGCTTACCTCAACAATAAGATCTTCAAATTCTACAAATGTTTCAAGCCTTTCAGATAGTAAAATAGGTTCTCTCCCAATACCTTGCACAGACAGTAATTTTGTAGTTCTTTTTGCAGATATTTTGTCAGCAATGTCGGATCTTATCAACGAACAATCAGATCCCGTGTCGAGAAGACAATGATATAATTTTCCCTTAATAACCACTGGAGTGTAATTATCTGATACCAACGAAATCTTGCATAGATTTATTTGTTTTCGGTCAGCTCTTTGTTTAGCCCAGCAGGTTTGTTCATCGTGTCCAGATTTTCCGCAAAAAGAACACTTAATTTTGGTTTCTATGGGTTTGCTTGGTATTTTCTGTACAACCAATTCGCTTGTCTTTTGTTTTTCCGTGCAATGAGCTCTAATATGACCCTTTTTGCCGCATCCATAGCAACGTTTCTCATCATCTACGCGCCTACGTTTCAATGAATTAGGTAACTTGTCTTCTTTTTCAACATGGGATACTGGTTTATTCTCTTGTAAACGGCGCGTTATATTTTCTACTTTTCGCAAAGGTTTTTCTCGTATCGAAGACAAATGATTAATCAAACTTTGTACAGTAGATGGCATAACAAATGTAAGAGAATTTCTCAAACTCACCTCACTAATGCATCCGATAACAATTTTGACCATTTTGTCTTCTGGAATTTCAAAAGGTAATTGATTAATTTGGCAAACCTTTTCCATTACGAACTCCGTATAGGAAGCATATTCATTGCTTTCTGAGTTGGCAACCTTCCTGAGTTGTGTAATAATGTCTGTACCATTAGAAAAAGCGTGTATCAAAGAAGCACGTAAATCCGGCCAGCTATAAAGTTGATATCCGTACTTGTTGAACCATAATTTTGCCCTCCCAAGCAGAGAAACTTGTATTCTAGGCAAAATGTCAAAATTCTGCAAACCGTCTCGTTGTACCCTTGCATCAATATCCGTGCACCACTTCTGAATATCAACGCGGGTGTGATCCGGATCAAAACTCGGAAAACCCACCAACGCGCCGGTTGATTGTGACCATTGTGTGGATTCTAAAATTTTATTAATTGCTTCCACCGTAATTACAAAATTGTTAGATCTCGACTCTGGGCTTTCCTCCTGCAGATTCAAATTTTCTTGAATCTGACCTCTTAGATTGGAGTCATCTTCAGCCATCTTTCCAATAGAGTGTGGTGTAGGTTGAAGTAATCCCACTTCTGATGATAGAAACCCCTTCTTTTTTTTTCAATTCTGTACACCACCAATGATTTTCATAAAATGACAAACTTTTCAGCTTAACTTTTCCCTTTTATATATTCCAGGTGTACAGATCTGACGTCAAATTCTTTATGACAAAATTGAAAAG
The DNA here is from genome assembly GCA_963920525.1 of Dichetophora obliterata. Lineage (NCBI taxonomy): Eukaryota > Metazoa > Arthropoda > Insecta > Diptera > Sciomyzidae > Dichetophora > Dichetophora obliterata. The sequence continues at coordinate 30,908,528 of OY986438.1, forward strand.
CACTTCAAACTGAATTGAGCAAGTATTTTTCTTTTGCTCTAACATATATAATTTTAAAATTTTATGTGGATATCATGTGTAAATCAAAATATATTCCGATTCGATAGAAAAAAAAGTACCAAAATCGGGAAATTTAAAAATATAGTGGTTTCGATTGGTCTGACGAGAAAAATGGTCTGGAAAAATTTATATGATTTGATGGTATAAATTTTATAACATTTTTGGTTTGGATTTATATGCATACAAAATAGTATAAAATTTATGCTCATATTTTTTACTGTGTAGTGCTCTGTACAAAAATTTCAATTAGCGTTGGATTAAAAAATTTATCTTCACGCAGTTGAACTTTTCCATAGGTTGTTCAAAAGAATTTTCAGTTTTGAGCCTACTTTTCACGGTTTTTCTTTTCCAGTTTTTTTTGCAAAAGGGCCGTTATTTTCTAGAATCCTTTTTTTTTGGCAATGAAGAATACTCTTTGTCCCGACCACAGACATAAGAAACATTTAGGGAAATTTATTTGGTAGTTTTCACGTGATGCGCGTTTGGAAAGACAGTAAGACAGATCATGATTTTAAGTTTTAAAATTTTGGATTTCACATTTTTCAAAGTGTTGAATTCAAAAATAATTTCGAAAAAATATGCAATGTAAATATTTTGAAACAGTTTCATTTCACGGATAAGGGATTTAAAAATACGATGTTGCAAATAAATTTTTTATAAGCTTTCTAATATTTTGTGGCAGTTTTTTGCAGTTTAAGCACAAGCAATGTGTAATACTTTAAACTAACTTGTATTTGAATAGAGTCCCATTGAAATATTCCTTATAATTGACAATAAAAACATCTTGTTTTAAATTATGCAAATAGCTTCATATTCTTGGCACACTCTGCTTGCTGTCATGACAACACAATTACAATCTAATCTGCTTATAAGCCAACTTTATCCAATGCCTGTGCTCTACTCTTGACTTGCTTGACGTGGGCAAACGTATTGCTTAACCCACTATTACAATCCCCCCCAGTGGTAAATGGACACATGCCCAATTATTTCTTAAATGCAATATAACTGCAAGGCCTCCAAAGCCTCTTTGCAATTATCATTACATTTGTATAGACATGTTCGGTAAAACACTGATGACATCTACCTTACACAGTAAGTGATGAAAGGAGTAAGTATGAACTAGACAGGAGAGAACAAATAGTGACGCAAAAGATAGAAGAGAATAAGACAATTGAAGAAAATTCTCTCAAAGCCAAAACACACCGAAAAAAACAAACAAAGCAGATGAGGCTACAAATAATTTTCAAAACTATTTTTACAAATTTATGAATGGATTTATTACCTTTTTCGGTAGCATTTCAGGATTAATAATTAACCCTTTAATGCCCAGGTCTGTCTATAAGAGGGGCTCACGCCGATCGCTTTAAAACCGTAGTTTGTGGAAAATTGTTCAAATGGTTTCTTTCAGAGTCTAGACGAATCTTTAAGTTAAATTGCAGTTTTTTCGCTTGGAGCTATAATGAGCATGCATGACAATACGTCAATTTGAATTGAAATTTCATTAATTTTTTTCGAATTTAATTAATTTTTTACTCGAAATTTTTAGCTCGATTATCGATAAATAAAAAAAAAAATACATTAATTGAAGTTAGATCGAAGTGAAAAAAGCTATAAGTGAGCAAGAAGTTGTTTTTTCCTTTAATTGAGATGAAGAAAATATGTAAAACAAAATGCAAGGAGTTAAGAAAAACCGTTAACATTTTCACTTGTAGTGGACATTTTCACCTGTAAAAAATGAACGAAAAACTAAAATTAAAAACGAACTTCAGATTCGTTTTTCTCGTCCTCAAATTAGTATATTCTGATAAGAATATTCTGATTTGCAGTTCAAACAAAAATGTGGCATTAAAGGGTTAATAAAACCTTAGTTATTTAATATAAAAAGCCTTATTTTTGGTTCAGACATAAAGCATAGTACTCTGTTCGTTTATGTGAAATTTCGCTGGCAACATCTATTTATTTGTTGCGTAAAATTTCTGAATTAAAGTTTGTTGCGAGGAATTCCTATGGCAACGTTTCTCAGAGAGATTCAGAGAATATGTTGGGAGATTTCATATGATCTCTCTCTCTTTTCACTTCAAAATAAAAAGGCAGTACAATTAAATTGTCGTGAAAAAATGTTGCTCAGAAACATGTTGCGATAATTTCACGCTGCGGAACAGAGTACTGCTCTGATAAAAATGTTGTAAAAATTTCAACGCTTGTTTCGCAGCTGTCATATTTTGTATTGAGTGGAATTTCACATGAAACTGAACAGAGTACTATGCTTTAAGATTAATAAATTTCAGAAATACACTTCACCACAAAACTTTCTGTTAGAAAACACAATGTTGCTGCACAGACCAACTACTAAAATCAAACTGTGATACAGTGTGGCCAATAATAACTGTCAGTAAATTAACCGTATAGAAAAAACTTGAGATTGTTAATTTTTTCATAATCTAAGTATACATTGCTTTTGCTAATTTAATTCTTAGCGAAGATTCTAATAATTCTGATGATAATTTTGTATATAAACGTGACTTAGCTATCGATTTTTTTTTTAAAAAAATAATAGAAATTGTGACATCATAAAAAAACTTAAACCACTAGGAATAGGGGAAAGATTCATTTATAGGACAGTAACACGATATAAGGAAACGGGAGGCTTGAAGATTAAAAAAAAAAAATTGGTTGTAGTCGGACTGTGCGAACAAATTCCGTAATAAAAAAAGTAAGAGAACGATTTCAACGAAATCCTGCTCAACCGGCCCGTTCTTTGGCAAAGGATATGAAAATATCCAAGTCTTCTATGCAGCTTCTTATCAGAAATAACCTCAAGGCCTATAAGAAACAACGCGTATATGGGATAAGCAGAAGCAATTGTTTGTTACTAAAAGTAAGGAGTTTCTTGCCTGGCACTGTGGAGATGAGATAATCTTTTCGGATCATAAACTGTTCTTTCTGCAAGGCAGCCATAACCAGCAGAATAACCGTGTGTACTCAAGAAGTCTTGCGATTGCTCCAAAAGATAAATTGGTCGTTGAGAGATATCAAAACGTGACCAAAATCATGGTGTGGGAAGCAGTATCACAAAAAGGGAAATAACCGTTGCTTTTCATCGATCAGGTTGTCAAAATTGATACTAGCTACTGCCTCGAAGATGTCTTAAAAGACCATTTTTTTCTCCACACCAGGATATTGCACGAAGGGAGTTCTTTTGTTTTCAAAAAGATTCTGCACCTTACCATAAAGCAAAGCGCACTCAAGACTGGTGCCGAGAAAATTTGCCTGATTTTATCTCTGCTGAAGAGTGGCCAGCATTATCACCGGATCTCAATCCCTTAGATTTCTGTGTTTGGGGCTATATGTTAGGTAAAATTGGTTATACCAAAGGCTTAATAGTTGATGGATTCAAGCATGAACGAGAATTTGGAACGAAATGGATAAGAATAAAGTGCGTGATAAGGATTTGAACTTTATCATTTATTAAGAAAATTTTGGAATTTTGTTAAGGGAGTATTCCTGGTTGGCCTAAATTTTTTCGATTTTTTGCACATTTTTATAGCTTGGATATTTGAGAATATCGTCCTAAAAGGGTTTTTTGAAATTCGAAATATTTTAGGAGATATGGCCTTTTTTTCAGCAATGTTTTCGCCAAAATGCGATTTGCTTAATTTGGCTACTTTTTGAATGCAACGGTTTGAAGCAACCACCAAATTTCGTTCAACACATTCTTTAGTAAGTAATAACTTGTTTGTATAAGCATTTTAAAAATAAATGAATACACATTTTAGAGCTTAGGTATTCGAATGTTGGCAGCGTTTAGTTCACTTTGAATTGAGTTATAAACAGGACGCGCGCGAGCATACAGTTTTGAAAAGTACAGTTTTGATAAAAATTTTTGCTTGTACTAAAGACAATGGATAGAAAATGTAATAGAAATAAAAATAAAAGAAACACTTGAAACGCCAGTTTCGTGGTAACCAATACGAAAAAGATGAGGACACCGAATTCACAAGTACATCGGTAAAAAAATTTAAAAATAATGAAAACAAAGACATAAGCATTGACAACAAAACGGAGAATTGCATTTTGGAGTTTTATACAGTTTTTTTTATACAGTCTCGGAATGAAGAACGTTTGAAAAGGTCCGAAGCCACAGCTCTGGCCGCATCAAAAGAAGTTAGAACTGCCCGAAGAGCACAAAGAGCCGCTGAGTCCTCATTTTTTGAAGAAGAGGAAAGAGTTCTTTATGAGGCTGGCATTGCAAATTGATATATGTAAGTATTTAAAAAAAAAAGAAAATGTTTTATTGCCTAAAATTTTCTTTGAGCTTTTTCAAAATCACGCTTTTGAACTTCGAAGTCACTTTTCTCCGGTTCTACTAAACCGATTTTGATGAAACCAAGTGCAATCGACACAAAAATTGTCTGCATGCTCAAATTTTTTATTTCAATTTTTTTTTGATGCAAAAACATAACTTCAAACTTAAACGCATTTATCTCGAAACCACGTTTTTCAAGCTTGCGGCCCAGATTGCGCCCGTAGTTCTGAACTGATTTTGATAAAACAAAATGTAATCAACGCAGAATTATCACCATTTTAGACTCTACGTCAATCATAATTTGAAACAATTTTTTGCTATTTTTTTTACACTAAAGCCTAGTACTCTGTTCGTTTGCGTGAAATTTCACTGGCAACATCTATTTATTTGTTGCGTGAAATTTCTGACTTAAAGTTTGTTGCTGGGAATTCCTATGGCAACGTTTCTCAGAGAGACTCAGAGAATAAGTTGGGAGATTTCGTATGATTTCTCTCTTTTCACTTCAAAATAAATAGGCAGTACCAGGCAGTACAATTAAATTGTCGTGAAAAATTGTTGCTCAGAAACATGTTGCTATAATTTCACGCAGTGGAACAAAGTACTGCTCTGACGAACATATTGTTAAAATTTTCACGCTTGTTTCGCACCTGTCACTTTTTGTATGGAGATTTGAGTGGAGTTTCACATGGAACTGAACAGAGTACTATGCTTAAACTAAAAAAAAAAAGACCCAAAATAGGTTTTTTATTTTTCAATGACCACCATTTTGTAAAAAATAATTGCAAAACTATGATTCAGATAGGGACTAGAATTACATCTGTACTTAATCTAACGCCGTTTACTTTTTCCATTTCAGATGATCCGAAGTGGAGTTATCCGGGCCGCAAACAGCACACATTTTTCGACGCCCAATTTTGAAGGCCGACAACTTTTTGAGCAGCCCTCGTACAAAAGAAAACATTTTTTTTGATATAATTTAATATGTTCTTAATACAATAAAAAAAAAGAATTTAAATAACTCTTTGCGTTTTCAAATGAGAAGTTTTTCAAAAAGGGTCCGAAAACAGCCTTCCAACCAGGAATACTCCCTTAAGCCTTTGAAATATGTACAATAAAAGATCGTTGAAAAGTTTGACCCACAGTTATTTTTGGCCACACTGTATAAACAATGAAAAGAAACCAGTGATCCTAACAAAGCTCCTACACACAAGAAATTGCCAAATCCTGCTTACAGCTATGCATTACAATGTAATGACCGACAAATTTTACAAGTGGTCCACGCTGTGGGTACAAGACAAAAACATCATCATCATCATCATCAACAACATCAGCAGTAACAACAACATCTACAATAACCACAGCAAAAACAAGGAATGAGATTAATTGTGTTTGGCGGCACAATTAAAAACAGATCCGCTCATTTAAACTTGTGTCATTCTTCTTCTACTTGCTTCGCTTTTTTTCCCCCCACTCACAACCCCATCTCGTTTACATTCCTACGCTGCTGCCTTCGCCCACATCGTTTCAATTCTTCTCCGCTCTAGCATTTATTGGCTAAGGTTGCAATCGTTGTTTAAGCCTTGTAAAGCGCCTCCTTTTCAGCTGTGCAGCAAATGCTGCATCTTTTGGCTTTACCACTTGAAGCCAGATGGCACAGAATGTGTAGCCATCTTTTGCAAGGATAATGCATGCATGCATGCTGGATAGTTTTAAGGACTTGCTGGTAGTGAATTTAAACTAGTTGCTGTTGTTTTTATTTTTATTGGTTGTAATTAAAAACCAATTTGTTAATTCAATTCTTTTAATTGTTTTTATTACTGCTCAAGTGCCAGGGAACTGTCATGGCCGGCAATTACATAAATTATATGATGTGTTCAATTTAAATAAAATGGCGCGATGTTTTTTTTTAAATTTCAACACGAAACGAAAAATTTGAAGCTGGTAAAAATATAATTAAATGCAGTTTTTATTGTGGCTACGGTTATTTAATACCAAAGCGTTGACAACTTCAATTGAGTTTATATTAACCGCACGAGTTGTTAATGTTTTTGTTTTTAATTTTTATTGAATTTCAGCACACATTTCAGTTTATAACTGAAAATGTTTTACATGTGGCCATCACATGTTTTATGCTTGGTTTTTTAATACAAGTGTTTATATTTTAATTCAAGTGCAATACAAGTGCTGTTGAAGTGTGCCTATTTAAGTGTGTCTGTGTGTGTGTGCTTAAGTTTTTCACTTGACTGTAGCTGCTGTTGCTATTGTTTGAAAAAAATTTATGGTATGATATTAAAAGCATTGCTTTCATGTAATTTAATTTATAATAACAAATATATGTATGTGTATATGCGAGTGTATATGAGTGCTGTGAAGCCACTTCATAAATTTTAATGGATAAATTGTAATAGAAAAAGATAAGGGTAAAGTTACGAGTAAATAAATGAAATCATTTTGCTTGGTTTGGAAGCTTCAATTGAATGGATAAAATAAAAAAAAAAAACTAATAAAAATTTTTATTACAGAAACCTTCATACATTGCAAAAATAACATGTTTTAATTTAAATAGCTTAAAACAAATTTCGTTAAAAAATAAAAGACAAATGAATTAAAAATTAGAAGCTAATTTTATAAGAAAAAAAAAATATATATATTTTTATATGATTATGAAAACAATAATGTTGAACTCATTGTTCTTCAGTGTATCTTTAAACGATTCATGATATTTTAAGGAGTATTTTTGAAAAAATTCAAGGTTCTAAATTATACGAATTTGGCTCCAAGTTCTGTTTATGCCGATTTAGCGTAAGTGTATTTGTGCTTGTTGAAATATATTACGAATAGCTTTGGTTTAATAAGCTTTACACAACTTTTGCATTTTACTCTTTACAATGATTTTGCTGCTGTATTAATGACCAAGCACAACAAAAACAACAATAAAAACGACCCGCAAAAATGGCATCATAAAAGCCCTGAAATGAGTTGGAAAAATTAATGGCTTTTATTTTATAATATTTGCTCTTTTTCTGTGTTGTGACGCTGTCAATAGCGAATGAAAGCTCTTGAAAAAAGCATTGAAAAGTGGGCGTGTATATAATGTATAGCTTGCAAAATTAAAACAAAGCGCCAGACAAAATGCCTCGTTAGACTTTTGCCGATATGTATGGATAAGTGTATAATTAATTGTGAGTTTGCATCTGTGTGTGTGTCTGTGTGTGGGTGGGCCTTAGTGTGAGATCCATTTGAGTGCATTTATGAGAGTTTTTCTCTTTTTACTCTGTATTGTCTGTTGTTTTAGTGGAGTGCATTAAAAGCACTTAGCTAGCAAAACAGAAAAATGAAATGTGCTTAAAAAGTTCAGCAGCATAAAATTTACAAAGCTCGTAAATGCAACTTTATCAAGCTGTGCGCTTTGATAAAGCAGTTAAAAATTATTATCGAAAAAGTGAAATTAGCTTTAAAAAGCAAGCAATATATTTTAGAGGCTTTTGTTTATATCTAAGTAAGACCTTTAGACTCTTCTGGGCCCATGTGGGTAAAAGCTCTTCAAGTACAAAATGAAGCGAGTAGCAAAACAAATTCTTGTACTTTTCTTTAATTAAAAAAAAAGTTAGTTTTTCTATCAATTTTATTTATATAATATCTCAATAATGATTTTTATTTTTCCACAAAAACTATACGGATATAATTATTTTGCTTGAATCAAGCAAATGTTTTGCTTAAAAGCAAATCAGCAAAATTTTGCTCAATCACGGTGTGATTTTAGAAAAAGATTGCTAAATTGAAATCACTCCTCATGTTTTTAGGAAAAAGCAAAATTTTGATTAAATTCAAGCAAATATTTGTTTAGTTATTATAAACTGCAAGGGCAAATTTTTACATAATTCAAGCAAATATTTGCTAAGTTATTATAAACTCAAACAGCAAATTTTTACTAAATTCAAGCAAATTTCTTCTAAACACATGAGCACACGTTTATTCTTAATAGGGAAAATTAGGCAACGATTGGTTAACAACTGCGATGGTCGAATGGATAAGCCCATGCACTTACACTCACGAGGCCAAGGTTCAAATCTCCAGATAGTGCTTATTTTTAAATTTAATTTAATGTTAATAATTATTTCACTTCAAAAATACGCTAGATTTCAGCAAAAAGTAATCAAAGTTTGCTATTCCAATTTTTAATAACTTAGCAAATATTTGCTTGAATTAAGTAGAAATTTGCTTTTGCCGTTTATAATAACTAAGCACAAAAACTTTGATTAAATTCAAGCAAATATTTGCTTTACGAACTTCGAAGGCAAATTTTTTCAAAGGCATATTTAGCAAATATTTGCTAAGTTCTTATAAATTGGAAAAGCAAACTTTGATTAATTTTTGCTGAAATCTAGCATATTTTTGAAGTGAAATAATTACTTGGAATATTTATTGGAATAAATAAGTACTGAAATAATTGGAATAGCAAATTTGTACTTTATTCAAGCAAATATTTTCTTAGTTATTATAAAATGAAATAACATATTTTGATTAGTTTTTGCTGAAATCTAGCATAATTTTGAAGTGGCTGAGATACAAGAGCAAGTTTAACTCAACCACAATACAAATTTAGCAAGAAGTTTTCTTCGTGAAGTTGCACGTAAAAATACCTTTCCATTAAATTCAAAATTTCAACGTTACGCCGTTACAAGAAATGGAAATGATTTTTGACTTGGATAACAAAATTTGCAAAACTTTCTGATTTGGCAAGATTTTTTTGTATAAAACATTTTTTGGAAAGAGTTGAAATAACATAATTTTGTTTTTTAAGTGATCAAATTTAAGAACCTTCTCTGGTTTTTTTTTTTTCAGATTGTTTGATCTGGTGTTACGTTACTGGCGTTACGTTACTTAAATTTACATTGTAGTTCAATTGGGTAATTAAGTAATTAGGTAATTAGGTAATTAAGTAATTATGTAATTATGTAATTTAGTTATTAAAAAACAAATGATATATATTGTTCTTTCCTTGCCTCAACCATTTTTTCATTATCTTTAGCCAATGCCTTCCATTTTTACTAAAAAAAGGAAGCTTACAAAACAATTAATAAACACTTACGAAAAAGAAAAACTGCATTTTTAAAGCAGTGCTGACGATTTGATTACCATGGCAAATTAATTTATGTGTATGTATGTTACTTAAAGGTACTTGTACGTAATATAAGCGATTCTGAAGGCGTTTTTTGAATATATACTACAAAAAATGGTCGGAGATATTGATATAAAGTTTTTTATTTCAACAATTATTAAAGTGTAATTTTTTTGTGACGTCATTTGCGCTTTCGTGCCGTTTTCATGAAGCGTTGCGAGAAGATTTTTAAGATAACATCAATTCAGCTTCACTTTAGTCAAACTTTTCTACCTCTCTATCTCTCCTTCTATTTTTCTTAAAAAAATATGTATTATTAAATGATCATGCCTTTAAATCCAGAGTGCGCAAAAAGCCGCCCATGTGCGGAAAGCTTTCACACGCATTTGTTGACACATAAATAAAAAAGCTTTCAGTACACTCAAAAAAAAAAGAACACCTATCTTTTTGTGATAAAAAATTTCTCTAACTTCGATAACAGAAATTATCTTTATTTCAAGCAAAATTTACTTTAATTATAATAAATTTTCACATATTCGAAGAAATATTTTCTTCCTTGTGGGAAATAAAAATATTTCATGTCTCTAATAATGATAAGTATTTTTCTCTAACTGAAAAAATCTCATTTATAGAAAAAAATTTATATAAAATGAAAAATGTTCTCTATTGTTGATAAATAATTCAATATGCGAAATATTTTCTTCAATAACAACAAATCCTTTCTCAAAAATTAAAAAGGCTTCCTCTCAAAAATCGATATATTTTTCTTATTTTGAATGAGGTACGAAAAAAATAGAAAGCGTGAGAGCAATTGATTAATGTTGTGAAAAGCAAGTGTTGCATATTCTGCATATTATGACGATTGTTCTTTCAAATGTTTTTTTTTTACTCAACATAGCTACACAAAGTCATGTTGTTTATAACTACTGTTTCTTTGGATGCATTTACAAAATCGTTTTCAGAATAAATTTCTGGAATATTTATAAAGAGTCCCGAAAAACAATGCCACAACAATAATTCTACCGCTTAACACATTTTTAACTAATATTTTTAAAACCGAATTACAATTTGATATTAATACTTTACATTGCGTAGAACTGAGTTAAAACAAATGTTTGACAAAAATAATTTTATTATCGTAATTGCGGATATACTTCTGTGTTTTAAAGAAAAATGTACGCAACAAAGAAATATGTTGTATCAATGTTAAGAAAATATATTTTTCTTTTAAAGACAGTGTTTTTTTTTGTGAGAAACTATAAACGCAACTTAAAGAAAACATTTATTAAAATTAAATAATATTTATCTGTTTTCGAGAAAAATTGAAACAATAAAGAAAACGTTTGAATGTATTATAAGGAGATATTTTTCTATTAAAGAGAAGGTGTCTTTTATTAATGAGAAAATATTTCTCATTTTCATATAAGCTTTTTGTCATTTTTAGGGAATTTTTGGGATCACATTTAGAGAAAAGCATTCTCTGAAGCAAAGTCAATACCATTTTTCACTTAAAATTATGCCTTTTTTATCATATTTCGATAAACTTTTTTCTGAGTGTAGCTATTCAGACTTCAAGCAAGCCGATTGCGGTTGCTCGCTGCTTAAAATGATCTTGTTTTTACGTAAATTATGCACTTAAAAAAAGAGAACTGAACAAAGATGAAAGGACAGAAATGCTTTTTTACTGAAAAATTAAACAAGGTAGTTTTTCGTAGTTATGAAAAAATTTCATAAATGTAGTCAAGTAAGTTTATTTTTTTTTATTAGAGCAGAACTGTTAAAACCCAAAAATAGCTATTAAAAATTTCATTTCAACAACTCTTGTATAAATAAGAATTAAACATATTTGAATACATTTTAATTTCGGTTACAAAAATAAGAGTAAAAAAATGTAGGTTTCTGAATTTAGATTTTGCATACAAAAAAAAAAAAAACAAAACAACGGAACAGCAAGCAACCGTAACTTACTGGTATGAAGTCTGGACAGCTACTAAAAGTTTGTTGCTTTCGTTTCGTTGTTAAACTCGTGCTTTTTATCAAGTGAAAACTTTAAAAGCAAAAGCTTTACAACACAAACATTAATATGTTTATGTATATGTGTGCTGCTTTAAATCAGTGATGCTCAAAATTAGCTCTTGATCTAAGAGCTTTTTTAACCATCCATACGTCAGGGTTAATAAATGACTTTTTCATTTTGGTATACAAATTTAGAAAAAATTGTACTAGATGAAAAAAGTATGGAGTAAATATTGTGTACTACACGCATACTGCATAAAGATAGGTTAACTTTGTCACTCCGTTTGTAACGCTGATAAAGAGGCGTGACAGGAAAACCACGCCTTCAAAACAATAAAATTTCTAAAAATACCTGTAAAATTTCTAAAAATGCTACACAAATTAATGTCATGATTTTAAATTTTGCCCTTAAACTTTGGTAGCAAAAATTCACCATATAGTTAAAATTTTTCAAAATCTAAAGCAAACAACGACTAACTCCCATACAAAGTGACTTAAACAAAAAGCTAAAATTCCTTTAAATGCCGCAAAAACAAATGTAATGATTTGAAATGTTGCATATCTGTGTTCTGGTCTGAAATAGTCAGCATATATTTAAAATTTGTCAAAATAGTATAAGAATCACGCCTACCTTCCATACAATGTAACTATATGAAAACTGTTTGGTCTCTAAAAATTCTGCAAAAATTAGTTTAAAAATTTAAATAATGTACATATGTTACATATGCACATATGTTAAAAAAATTAAAATTCACTTTGAGTTTGGAATTTGGCAAAATTGATAAAAACTAGGCCAATATCACACACAAAGTGACGTCATCAAAGTAGCATAACTTTTATAAATTCCACAAAAATGTGTGTATTAACAGCATATTTAACAAATAATCTTCCATATCTTAAACGTGTTCTGCATTTGACACCACAACCGTCCTCTATGCGAAGTGACGTCATCAAACTTTAAAAAAGTGGATAGATAGCGTTTAATATAAACGTGCGAATTTATTTCGTTAATATAGAAAGGCCAACAAAATTTTTTTAAATCAGGTTCTTTGCAGAGCCACCAATCCACCCAAAATTTGACACAATCCAGCCGAAAAATAGATTTTTCAAAATACTACTTAGGGCCTTTCTATGTTAAGGTAAAGAAAGAAATTCTTTACTTTCAGTCAAATTTTCTGAAGACTTTTTATTTGATATATTACTTCTAATATCAATTTTTGGCATTTTTTTACACAAGATTTTAAAAAAATCTTTTGCTTCAATTATATAAAATAAATTGCTGCAATATGCAGTGTCTTTAATTGGTTTTATTCAATTTTGAAAATAAAATATTCTTTCAACATTTTCTGATGAATGCGAAATTGAAAGAATTTCTTAAGCAATATTATATACTAAGGTGGATCGTTTTGTTTAGGGGTAAAAAACACTTTTTTCGACTCTCATATTCAGGGAGCTGGATTCAAGTAAATCCTTAATCCGAAAGGATATCGAAATCGGTGGAACCGTCATCCAGAGGTTTTGATTTAAAAAAATCACTTTTTCACTAAAAATTACCGGTTTTTTCGCCGTAAGTTTTTATCAATCTAAAATAACTACCCAAAAGTTGGATGCAAATGAAAGGTACCTTGGACTCCAAGGTTGTAAATAGGAAGATGGTTAGATTCAAGAAATTTTTTAGGGCAACAGTGTTCAGAATTCGGTCAACATTTTGGGTATTTTTCACTTAAATCGCTATAAATTTGCCACTATTCAATAAATTTATAAAAGTTAAGTATTGTTCAAAAAGACTTGGTGTAATCTATTGATATATATATATATATATAAAAAAAAAGAAAAAAATCAAAACAGAGGAATTTTTTTTTAACTTTTTTGGAAAGTATTTTTGAAAGGGTAGTTTTCACAAAAATCTATAAATCCACTCATTTTCAGTAAATTTTAGAAAATTTACTATTTTTAAAATGGTGTGGCTTTGAAAAGGCTTCACTTTTCGTGGTGAGCCATTAAAAAATTAACACATTAATGGCGAATGAACAGCAAATTTATGGCGATTTTAGTGAAAAGTACCCAAAATGTTGACTGAATTCTGAATACTGTTGCACTTAAAAATTTCTTGAATCTGAAAATCTTCCTATTTACAACTTTGGTGTCCCAGATACCTTTCATTTGCACCCATTTTTTAGGTAGATATTGTTGATTGATAACAAGTTACGGCGGAAAAACCGGTGATTTTTGGCGAAAAAGTGATTATTTTAAATCAAAACCTCTGGATGACGGTTCCACCGATTTCGATATCCTTTTGGATTTAAGAACTACTTGAATCCAGCTCCCAGAATAAGAGTGCCGAAAAAAATGTTTTTTTTTATCCACCTTATTATATATATATATTAGAGCAAATCGACTCTAAAAATCATTTTTTATATATTTTACAGAGTGTCAAAATTCGTTACTAGATAAATTTTTAATTCTTTTTATTCTGTTTGCTTACTTAGAGCTAAAAATTCTGTTTTTATTATTGAATGAAATAAAATGTATCGAAAACGCTTTGGTAGTAGGAAAGCAGAAATAATATAAAATTGTACCAAAAATGAAAAATTGTACCGAAAATATCAACCCTGATAACGTACATAAATTCTGGCGTTGCTAAAAAGCTTTCAGTCTGCAGGCAGACTCGAAGCACGCAAACTCACATCGCTTTGTGTACTTAATTTAAACATAATTACCCAATTATTGTAAACCCAAGGGAATAATTTGAGAAAGCGATGCGTAGTTCTGCTATAAGTATTTGATTAAATATTATAATTAACAAAGTAAGCGGTTTTTCATATACGTAATCATTGTTTTCGTTGTTGGTAAGTTTTTATTAATAGTTTAATTTTATGTTAATTTTGTTTTATAGGTAGATGTTGTCCACAATAGATTTTCTGAAAACTGCTGAAAAAACTATAATAATAATATATTTATAAACAAATAATCTATTCTAATATGGTTTTAAAATTTTCAATTCACATCGATTTATTATTATATTTAAACATAACGCTTTCAAAATGCTTTAAAGTTTAATTTTTTTTTGAAAATCTTTAAACATTACACATGAACACGGTTAGAAATCTTTGACTCATTTTTATTCCCACTAAAATATTATCGCATTTTTTGAAGCCTTGCGATTTAAAATTAAAACTTTTCAAATACACCCAGAAAAAAAATCTGGTTAATTTAAGGTTAAATTTAAAGTTTAATCAGGTTAAAATTTCCACATGTCAATCAGGTCAATTTTACCTGTTTTTGTGGTTTAATGAAACTGTCAAATGTGGTTATCTTAACCGAATTTTACACAGCATTTGTGATTAAATCGAATTGAACAAGGTTTATTTAAGCTAGGTTTACATGTTTTTACCTCAATCATTTCATACGCAAACTTTGAAATTTTTCAACATTCACATCACGAGAAGCACAATTGAGACAAGAAAAAACACATTTTTGGCTCCAGCGGGGCCCAAAAGGAGAGCTAGAGCAAATGAATCATGGCTAGTTTATTTTTTATCCCAAATGACCACCAAATTTGCTAACATCATTTCACCTACCCGAAATAACCTTTGTTACAAATTCTGCATCATTAGAGCAGATTTGGACAGCTGGCAGGTTGTTTTTTTTTGCTATAAGCCTACTATGTTTTCCCGATATTTTCTATATGCATTTCTGTAAGCCAGATCTGTAAGGTGAAAGTAACGTGGATCAGGTTAATACGATGTGGTTGACTCTCCTAACCAAACTCGTCAGGTAAAAATAATCTGAATCAGCTACGAGTATTTTTCCCTGAGTGTACTAACTCATATTTAAAACTCTTAAAGTTTCAATTTTAGTACCAGATTTCTAACCGAGAAGCAAGCAGTTAAAGCTTTGTGCGTTTGGCCATCACTGCTTTGAATTTATCACATCTTCGCAACACAAATTCCACATGGAAATAAATAAATGTTCACAATGCGTCACTTGAGCTATTTCAATCTTCAATGTTAATCAAATGAAATGATGTATGCGCTTTTTCACTCATCTCTTCACTTTTATTTGGGCGTTAATAAAATATCAAAGAAACCCACTTGAAAATAAAATGAAAATTCCATGAGTTTTATATTTACATTAGGCACCTACTTCTACGAGCTTAACAAGTAAAGCAATAAATACCTATATATATATACTCAATAAACACTGAGTTGAATATGTGTTTGACCTAGATTGTCAGTAGAGCGATACAAAGGTTGACTCAACATTGTGTTTTGCCACAACCACAACATTGTATGACAGCAATATTAACATTGAATAAAATATTGAATTTGTTGCTTTTTAATTGACACCTTTGTGGCAGGGGCAATTGGCTTGGATGGCGCGTTTGCCACATCACAACCGCGTATTAGTTACATAAAAGGTGACATTTTGACGAGCTGTGGTGTGTGTGTGTGTGAGTGCCTGTGTGTCTGTGCATACATTGCGTGCGTACGTGCGTGCATAGCCTGGTTTGGCTTAAAAATGATTGATGTTGTTGTATTTGAAAAATGGCTGGCGCATATTTTTTGACAGCTGTTGTAGATGATTTACCAATTTCATATCGATTTTCAGGATTTCGAATGTAAGTTGTTATTCTGTTTTTTTATGTCTCCGAGAATTTAATAACTTCAGCCTATAAAGATGGTATTAAAATGCTATTAGTTGTCGTTTCCGTTTCCGTTTCGAGCGCTTTCCTTCTGCATTGTAGCTTTTTTAACGTTTTTTTTTTACAATGAAGCACATTTTTTGCATAGCTTTTTTAACTCACAATCAATCTTGCAGCAGCAACGACGACGACGACATTGTTGCTGCTGTCGGTAAGCATCATAATAAAAAAAAGCTCATAAAATGATTGCATGTCGAGTATGACGACGACGTTGTCGCAGGCAACAAAGTTATGACATTCACTGTTAAAGATGCCAATGCCAATGCAACGAGCCATAAAAGGCGGCAACCATTGTCTGGTTTGACGCGTGTGTTGCTATAGCTGGCGGCAAAGCGCTACAAAGTAGCAAAATTAATTTTATTGACTGGAAAACGCGGTAAAAAGTTGAGCTACAGTTTATAAAGCTTTGCATTGTGTTACAAAGCGTACTAAAATTTCTTTAAATAATTTAACATTCGAAATTTCACTGCGGATTTATAACACTTTCGATGATTCAGCTTCCATCAAATATTGCTCATGCATAAAATAGCTTTTAAAAGCGCTTTGTGTGTTTTATTTCTGCCTTTAATTGTTAGTTGTTTCTTCTATAAAACCAGTTATCAAAACTAATTTATATCAGTTTTTAAATTTTGTATGTTATATGACATATAAAAAAAAATTATATTTAAATTTAGCAACGAGTTTACATTTTTATAAAACAATGCTTTAAATTAGTTTAAAGAAATGTTCAAATGTCTTGAGTAACACGAATTGATTAATTGATTGAGTTATTTATGTTTTAAAATTATTTTAGAAAGAAAAGTTTTAGAATAAGTTTTAATTATGTTATTTCTTAACTCGTTAAAATGCAGGTAAAAGTTGTATTAAAAATATTTTTTAACAAAAAAAAAATCAATAGAATATATAATAATTAATACATATATAAAGATTTCAAAAAAGCTCAATGTAAGCTTTTAAAAAGCTTAATTTGAGCTTTCAAAAGTTCTATTAGAGCTCTAAGTCATTGATGCTCAAACGCGCACAAATGTGCAGATAAGCTTTTGTGTTTTCACACTTATATAAAGCTCACGCATACAAAAAATCACCCCAGTTGGCTCTGGTAATTCAAGCGGTGAAGATTGCCTCGCTTTGTTCTTTAAGTGCACGCAAAAAAATATATGCTTGAACTGTAAAATATGTTCTTAATTAGGACAAAAAATGTATTTTACGTGTAGGTAATTCTATTCAAAACTATTTCTGCTAATTATCAAGTAAAATACTTGTTTATAATGTATTATTTTAATGAAGTGCAATGTTTGCTTTGCTACACATCATTAGTTAACACAAGAAAATTTTGAATTGAAAGGCATTTTAGAAAATCACATGAAGAAATCATACATTCTATTGCTGGGAAGAGAGAACAAAGTTGTTCCAAAAATGACAAAATTACTTTTTTTTTTTAAAAGCGAGACAGTGGTATGTTGTAATCCAATAATATATAATAGAAAAATAATAATATATTATAAGTAGTCAGAAAAATAGCAGATCATAAAAATAAGAGCCTTATTAACAGTAAGCGTTTATAGTTTTGATCAGTTCAAGTCTAAACCATTTAGAAGTTTTACTTGCATATAATAAAAAATTTAAATATCGAAGAACTGTGCATCAGAAACATGCACAACTGATTTCTCTCAGTGAAGAAGCTTAAAGCTCTCTAATACAGACGCAAAAATGTTCATGTTTTAGAACAGTGTCGGGCAGCTTTGCACACCTATACTTTCTCATCTTGAGTATGTATTTATGAGCTCACACTGAAAACAAAGTAGTGTTAAAGCGCTTTTTGCAGAAATCTAACTTGGCATTATGGGATATTTTTTTTGAACGGATTTTTATTGCGAAATTTAATTAATCGACCGACAGACGGATAATGTGAAAAACAGATAAGCAGACGGAAATGTAAAAAGGCCCGTTAATAGTAAAAACAAATAGGTTTTTTTATTGTACTTATGTTGCTTATTGTGTATTGCCAAGGCTTAGCTGACAGCGTAAGATGCTTTCATTATACGTACTTGGAACTGATCACTATATGATATGATATGTGGACATTCCGCATTTATATAATTATATAATTTCTCCATCGCATGCCCCAAAATTACCTTATATTGTCAATGCAATTTATTGTCATGCCTCATTATGCATAGTTTTTTTTTAATTTTACCTCTTTGATACCGCGCCATGCCGTTTTTTTTAAAATTAAAAAATTTTACATACTTCCAAAAATGTTGCATACAAAAAATTTTATACAGTGTAATCTTACGTTATATTTGTGTTGAAGCTTTGATTGTTCTGTAGGTGAGGTGAATACATATTTTACTGCACAAACACAATCTCAAGTGTGCAAAGCTGCCCGACACTGTTTTAGAATGAGTACCACTGCTCCAAATAGCTACATCGGAGCTTTTAAAAGCTACATCGGAGCTTTGAAAGCTACATCGGAGCTTTAAAAGCTACATCGGAGCTTTAAAAAGCTTCATCTGAGCTTTTAAAGCTTTAATTCTAACTTTAACAGAAAATCTGTTTTCTGTGTTCAAAGAACTCGAAATTTAAAGCTGTAACATTAAAAATAACTATTTTTTAAGTAGAAATAATCTTTAAGAGAATCTAACACTACTAGAAAAATTAAATTTTATTTTCTTTTAGACACCACTGAAAATGATGTTACCACAAAATCAATAAATGTACTAAGTTGCAAGAAGAGAAAAAATATAAAATCGCCTAGTTGTTCGATTCGAACTTTGAATTAATAATTTTCTTGAAGAGTTGAGTTGAAGCTCAATGAGTTTTTTAAATTGTAAAAAATTACAGCCTTTAAAATTGCTATTTTTAGTTCAAATCTCTTAATAAGCTAACTTATGTAAAAGTGAAAGGGTTCTTTTTCAAAAAATTTTGAAGGAATAGAAAGCTTTCAAAAACCTCTACAACTTCAAAGAACATATTAAATTTTAACAAAACCTGACGAAAAGTAAAGAAAAAAAACTGTTTCTTTATGTTAAAATTTTAAAATTCAAAAACTCCAAATCAAGAGCTGCATCAGAACTTTTCAAACCAAACATGTTATTGGGGAAAAATTGCAGAAACATAGATTTTGCGTGTAAACATTCTCTGAAAAAAATTCCATAACTGCTTAAAAAGTTTAAAAGAAACGTTTAATTTGTAAATTCTAATTTCTTCAAAACAGCTTTGAAAACGGGTTATTATAAAAGAAAATATATACGGGGCTTAAGCAAAAGGAACACTTCAAACTCTTACAGTTGTTCGAAGTAAATCCCAATTTAATTATTTTCTTTAAGAAAGCTTTTTTATTAGTTTTATAAAATATAGAAAAGAAAGGTTTTTAGTTCTGATCATCAAATCTAAATTTGTCAACTCATATAGAAGAAAAAGAGCATGTTCTTAAGCTCGTTTCGAATAAAAAGCTTTTATAGATTCTTCAAAGCTTTAACTAATGCTGTCACAGGTTTAAGAGCAGTCAAACACCTACAAAATATTTTAAAAGACTCATCAGAGCTTTCAAACCTTCACATTTTTTATTCATTATGTCCTTTCCGTGACCTGGAACTTTGTCTTTCGTGTCATATTTGTTTAGTTTTAGTAGATAGTATTAACATAAAAAAACTCAAGACTGAAAGAAACCGGCGTTAGTTTACGGTGTTTTTAAGAAAAAGTCATTTACAAATATAGAATAAAGTCATTTTCGGAGCTTTGACTATATCCTTAACAATGTTCATAAGCGCCTTCTATCTAAGCTGTATGCAACGCTTCCAAAGCCCAAGTTCAAAGTTTATATAGAACTTGAATACACATTTTTCATGAGAACAGTTTGTATAGCATATTTTAAAATTTTATTAAAGGCTTTCCAAGTCTTTATAAAAGCTTTCATACTTTTATTAAGAGCGATTAAAGTTTAAAGTTCTAAAAGTCACAACGCCTTGAAGTTTTTGTTACAGCTTTCAAAATTTGAACGATAACTTTTAATAAAGTTTTAAATAACTTATTGAAGGACTTTTGAAGATTACAGAAAATATTTGCTGCATAATAGCTGCGTTCCTTTCGCCTTAACATAATCGTGATAGCAAATTTCTCAAAGGAAAGGCAAGAAAAACAACTCGTAGAGGGCACTACCGTTGCAGTCAAAATTAAATTCAAACAAGCAATCATGATACAATAACTATTAGGTGTCAAAACTGTTGTGAACTGTTATGGTAGCGATACTTTAGTGAACGATGTTTTTCTTTGAATGTGTTTTATTTTAAGCGTCAGAAAAATTATAAATTATTTAATTTTAATATTAATATTATGCAATTATATAAATAATTTAAGTGCAATTATTGGCTTCGCTGAATGCGTCCAATGTGTGTGACACACGTGTTCATTTTGTTTTGTTTTGTTTAACATTCGATGGTCGCAGCTCGTGAGAAAATTTAGCTGTCATGGCTACCTTATAGTCATTGTATCACACAAACAAATAATTCAAAAAATGAAATGAGAGCTCATAAATATATACAGGTGCGGCACTTGTGTTTCAAATTGTTTAAAGGCTATATCACAGTTTTATATGGATAGCAGAAATAATCCTATTTGTTATAAGATTATTATTTTTGTTTTTGCTTCGCATGTAAAAAAAATAATCTGGATTATTTTGAAGCGAATGAAACGCAGCTATTATTTTAATTCTTAAAAAATTGCTCGAAACATTACTTTCACATAAACGAATTTATTTTTATTTAAATGTAAAATGATAAACAAGTTTCTTGATGTTTGATTGAAAGACTTAACGTTTGACATATGGAATGTTTTTTTTTGAAGCATGAGAAACTTTCTCACTTGAACTGTTCCATCAAAAATGATTGCTATTCACTTGAAATTTGAAATCCTCAGCCAACAATTTATTATTTGAGCTTGCAAGCATTTGAAAAAACTTTTACAAAACAGATCAGCACCTCCCTCTCACTCACTCACTCACTCACTCAATTATATACTTAGCTGGCATTCTTTTAGACAGTTCCTTTTCATCATCATGTTGCATTGAATTTTCTTAGAAACACTTTATATTTCGCTGGCTCATAATAAATCAATTTGCTGCTTCAACTAGGCAAACAAGACAAATGATTTCCTGTCTCATTTTCCAGAAATTCTGCAACAACGAGTGTTGGTGCAGGGTCTGGTGCCTATACACGCGCTACTACGGTGTAAAGTTGTGCAGCGTGACTCTTCTAAAGTGATAACAAAAAAGTGTGAATAAAAGCAATAGAAAAATAAAGCAACCCCAGTAAGCAACTAATAATTCATAAGCTAACATTGTTATTATTTATGCAATTTTGGCGTAAGTAAATAGAGTGCACTTCACGAAGCTGCACTTCACTTGACTCGACACGACATGACTTGACTGGGTTGAGAGGTAAGCAACCAGCTTGCGCTTTAAGATATGCAAAGGCAACGGTAACATTAACGGCATCGGCGGCATACTTATTGTTTGCCTGCGTTGATTAAAAAAATACATCAGTCAACGAAGAATGTCTTTTGTGTAGCAGAAAATCCATTTTGATTTCGCTCTTAGCACACATGCATATTTATGCTGTTTGAATAGAAAATATTGCATACTCTTAGGAGCTATGCGGATTGGCAGCTCGTTAAAAAATATATTTTAAGTTATATAATGGCTATAGATACTTATTTTCTTTATATTATAAGAAGAAAAGTATCCATTAAAATTGTTATTCTACAAAAAACCTTGCAAACAATACAATATTTTACACAAAAACTTGCAAAAAAATATAGTGTTTTAACAAAACTTTTGAAGTTTCGCAACAATAAAAGCATTCTTTTACTTTGAAATATATATATATTCGGCCTATTATGGTTCACAACACAACAGTAATTTCTGATTTTATTGTGTACATTGCTAATACTTAAAATAAGACACAGCAGTGTATTGCTGTGAACCGTAATAGGCCTATATATTTTGAAGAATTTTTTTTGAAGCAGTAGCTGCAAATACGAGTAGTCGCTAGCTGCTGAATTTTGCATAAATTGAATTTATTTTCTATGCATTTGTGCAATGTTTTACTTGAATGATTGAATGGATGGTTTAGTTCAAATGAAAACGTCGAAATTACTTTTTGTACGAAAAATTTACGCTAGTAAAATTATTTTTTAAGAAAATATATATCTTCATATATTATATGTTGCCACAAAAATTTGACATGTTGAAAATTAAGTTGCTTATTCAAAATAACAGACAAAAAAAAAAACATCAACAAAATTTATGAGGTGCTGCAGAAAAATAGGTTTATAATATATAGTATAAACATTATTTACTGATGTATACATTTAAGCATACAATTCTTAAAAAATTGCTCCATTCGGTGTTTGGATTTATGAGCAGTTAAACGGCAACAAATTAAAGCAAAGCAGACAATTTCCGATATTTAACAAAAGAATCACATGAAAATGGTGCAAAACGATAAAATATAACACACTTTCACAGAAATACTGAGAGTGTGGAAAAGACATATGGACAAAAGACTCACATATAATGGTCAGAGCCGCCGGTTCAACCGTCAAACCAATATTGCAAGCCATATAAAGACATTTAATTGAATTTTATCAACCATATAAATAAATAAAATTAAAAAACAACAAGTCAAATAATAGCAGCAGTACAACAACTTTAACAACAACAATAACAACACAACATATATTTAACCGGAAGTGAATTATTATTTAAGAAGCGCAGATTATTTGTTGATGCGCATTCAAAATGGATATCGCCATAAATACGAAATTGACAGGACACTGTTTTTTGTTTGTTTGTTTGTTTGTTTTTTGTTGTTCCCTTGGCAGACGCTGCAGCAAAGCATACCGCTTACGAGATAATCGTAGTATTTCGGTGTTGGTGGCTCATCATCACGAAGCATACGGCAACGTTGCTGTTGCTGTGTGCGGAACATTGTTGGCTGGCAGACTGTCTGCTCCCGCTGCTGCTCCTACTGTTGGTCTGCCAGTGCCTTTTCAAGCTCACTTTAATCCACTCAGATATTCAGCCAAATGCTGTACGGCAAATAAATCACTCAATTTAATATATTTTTAACGCTCGTAAATCTACTCTTATATTGCGTGTGCTTGCAATATAAAATACAAGTAAATAAATACAATTTTCCATTTTCAATTTTCTCAAAAAGAAAAAAAAAAATAAAAAAATAAAAATAAAATACCAGCAAAAAAAAAAAAAAAAAATAAAGAAGATATACGCAACTCAGTAAAACAGCTATTTACATTAGCTTAAGTTATTGCTGCATACTTTTGGGCGCTCAAAGTCGCTGTTTTAAGTGTGCTTTTCAGAATATTAACAATATAAAGGCAATGTTTATTTAATTATGCCGAATACTTTATATTTCGGCATGACTTAAGAAGCGCTACTACTTATAATAATCAAATTTTTTTTATACTTTTTATTTGACTCAGTAAATATTTTATGCTTGTTGAATGTGCGCAGCTGGCAGGTGGTGGAATGTGTTGAAAATTATGGGCACGCAAAGACGCCAGAAATTTATGTATGTAAAAAACCCGTTATCATGTAAGTCTATGGAATAATTTTAAAATAAACAATTGGATGTTTACATTGTAAATATATTTTCAAGTACAGCTTAGAGTTAAAGTCATATAGTACGGATGTAGCGAAAAAATAAATTGCTTGAATTTTGTTTCTATGTATTTTCAAAAGAGAAGTAGAAGAAATAGAAAATTAAATGATGTCAAACTGGATTTTTTGCTCGAAGTTGCATATCATTCAAGTTATGGTTTCACGTTCTTACAGCCCTATTCTGGCAAACTAACAAATTGTTAACCAGTATTTTGAATATTTATATATGTTTGTTGTTTTCAATACAAAATTTAAAGCTCAAAAAACAAAATTTGTTAATGAAATTGTCAATAACTGAAAAGCAGTTGACAATTTTTACCAAAATTTTTTATTTTTGAGCTTAAAATTTTCTTTTGAAATAAAAAAATTACAACAAACACATAGAAATATTCAAAATACTGGTTAAGAAATTGATAATTTGCCAGAATAGAGCTGTTAGCAGCGAAATGTTAGACATGTTTACAATTTGTTTTTAATATTCAACGATCAATACAAAAAAATTTCGATTTACAAAAAATTTTAATAATTTTGAAAAAAATAATGTAATTTTCTTCATTTCTTCTGAAATTACCGAAGATCTTAATACACGATATTTTAGAAATATGTTCAGTTAAAAACATGTATAATATTTTTAAAATAATTATTCAGTAACTGTTGAACCCAAATATGCAAAATGCATTACATAAAGAACACGTCCAAACATGTTTTTATAAGAGTTGATCACCTGTATTCCTACTTTTGTAAAGATATCCCAACATCTTTTGTCTAAGGTTTTGCTTAATACGACACAAATTGTATCTGAATTTTAAATATAAAAGAATTCAGTTAAAAAATTATATTATATATAAAATTTCTGACAAATAATAAAGCCGGTTCAGGGAAATAACGCCCAATGAAATAACGCCCAAAATAAAAAATGAAATAAGGCAAAAAAAAAAGAATGAAATAAGACCCAAAATATTTTGGACTTACAAAAATGAAACAGCGCCCAAAATCAAAAATTAAATAAAGCCCAAAAATATGAAATAACGCCCAAACCGAAAATAAAATAAAACCTAAAATCTTTTTGGAAAAAAATTGGGAAAATTTTACCGGCTCCGCGAAATAACTCCTAATGAAAGAACTCCTAACAGTAAATGAAATAAGTCCTAACGTTGAAAGATGAAATAACTCCGAATTCCTGGTGAAATAAGATCTAAAGAAAAGATGAAATAAAACCTGACATTTAGGAGTATGTACATTATGAAATAAAACCTAAGCGGAAATGAAAAATTAAGTCCTAATTTTCATAATATTAAAAAAAGCAATTGTAGTTCTTCTGACCGCGACCAAAAAGTGAGCAGGGAAGCCTCTAGACCTCTGGAAAAAAACGAAAAATTAAATAATTTCCCAAATTTGGGATCTTTTTTAATATGAAATATTTCCCCACCACATAAAAAATATTTTGGCCGATAAAATGGTTTTTTCTTGTACGGCATTTCAAAACCAAACCACATTTCATATGAGGGCAAATTATAAATAAAAAAGTTATATCACAAATAAAAGAACCATTTGGGCTTTATACGGACATGCCCTTTTTTCGTTTTACAGTACTTCTGGATATAATTCTCTTTTTAATAGGCGGACTTCGGCCGCTGCTTAGGGATTACAACCCTCAGGAAGTCCAACACCAGGTTCACTGTCAATTGAATTTGAAATTGATCTCACATTTTGATGACAAATAGTTCACATAAAAAGAGTTATATCTGAATAATAATGAAGTAACGCTCCAAATAGAAAAATGAAATAAAGCTCAATTTCAATGAAACAACGCCCAAAATTTTGGGGATTATTTCATTATGAAATAAAGCCCAAATTTGTATGGAAAATTTTTGGGCTTTATCTCATTTTTTATTTTGGGCGTTATTTCATTGGGCGTTATTTCCCTGAACCTTTTAAACCAACCTAGCCTTGAAGTTAAAAAAAAAGTCAGCTCAGAATTTTTTATGCTCAAGTCCCGGCCTATTGGCGTTGATAGCAAACTTATGGACAAGGTGCAAAAAATTGTGATTTTTGTCTGAAAGTCCAGAATTCGACATTCCAAAAAATTTTTGAAAACAAAGGTTTGAGATTGTGATGACTGATGGCAAAGTAATTATTTTTACCTAAAGAATTTTACCTCAAAATGGCTTTCTATAGTCTTTCATATTGTAAAATGATCTAGAAGTTCAGAAAAATTATTTTTTATACTAAAAAACCAAACAGAATTAAGTTGGCTATGTCCTCATCACACCAGTAATTATTTTGATTTGACAACGTATTCATAACCTTGTTTTAGTCACGATGCCAGTCCTCGTTATCGTTATAATGGTTAAAGAAATTCTTAGAGTCCAGTTGTCCAAATCCTTGTCCTAGTTCTTGTTACTCTAATCCCTGTTTCAGTCCTTGTACTGTTCCTTTTCCAAATCCATGATTTAATTCTTGTCTAAGTCTTTGTTCAAATCCTTTTCCTAATTCTTTTACTTATGCAAGTCCTTCTCCTAAGCCCTGTACCAATATTTTCCAAGCCCTTGTCCCAATCCTTGGCTAAGTTCTTGTCCAATTTCAAAGTAGAAAAAAAATGACTTTGAGAAAAAGTAATAAAAATAGAAGTACATATGGAAAAGTAATTAAAATATAAGTACATAAGTGGAAGGAATAGTAGAAAAAAATAATAGAAGAAAAAATAAGAAAATAATTATCTAAGTAAAAAAATATTTTAATATAACACGTTTTAAAGGGCTTCTAGGTCTCCTTAAAACGTGGGGCGCATGCTATAGAGAATAGAAGGGATTGTTATTAACAATTAGGGCCTTTCAGAGGCCGTGAGGGGCCCGTGACACGAATTTTTTGGGGCCCCCCAACTTCTTTAAAAAAATTATTAAATGTATACACGACATGCTTATTAAAAAAAAAAATAGTTCAATATTAGATAAAACATTATTTGAGAATTGTCTTTTTAGCTTTTTGTTGTGAAAACGTGTCTTTTATAAGTAAGAAAATGAGTTTTCTTGCTATATCCGAGTAGGTAGGCTATGCCGATTCTGGCTCACTTCCGGTAAAAAATAAGCGCCATCTAGCGGTGGTTGACGAAAAACCATTGCATACTTCTGGGGGAACGCTTGCTTGACAGCGTTGACGAGCTTGTTTGACAGCGTTGACGAAAAAAACATTGCATGCTTCTGGGGGAATGCTTGTTTGACAGCGTTGATGATCAACGATTTAAATTTTTCGTGGTGGCTGCGGAGGCGGAGGCAGCACCATCTAGCGTTTAGGTGAGGCGGAGACAGCGCCACCAGAAGTAATGCGTGTATGAGGTTTGTGTCTTGGCTTTCCACAACTTGAAAAAACAACCGCCAGATCTCTGCATGAATTAACCTTGAACTTGATAATACAAACCATGAACCTGACCATTCTCAACTATGTTGATATATGTAAATAAAAATAAAAAACGTGTTGATTTTATCATTTTATTACATAACAATTTTGATTATTTTAAAATTGTGAAAAATAAGTAATTGTTTATTTAAATTATTCTTCGAATTTCGCTGGTAAGAGGTGAGTATTCGATTAAACGATCATGAATTACCAAACAGTATGCTGACGTTTTATCTGGAATTGGTTTACCTGCTTCAGTATCAAATTCAATCCGTATATCAATAGGTCCCACTTTAACTGCTTCATTTTGGTGTGTAACATCAACAACAATAAGCGGTGCAAAAGTCTTATATCCAACAACATCTAGCAATGGTTGAGTTTCCCTCATATAATAACTTTGTTGAAATTTTGTATACATATCATATAATACAGCATACTGTCCTGTTTCGAAGCGGGGTGTTTAAATCATTTTAATAAATTTAATATGAGTTGGCTGACTAATGTACAGTAAGCTGACGTTTTGTCTAGAATCGGTTTGTTTGCTTCGGTGTAAAACTCAATTCGTACATCAATAGGTCCTGTTTTAACTGCGTCATTTTGATGTGTTACATCAACAACAATAAGCGGTGCTGTTGCCTTATATTCATCAACATTGAGCGGATGTTGAAGAATTTATAGCGTCATCATTATTTTTACTCTGGCTTAAAGTGAAGTCTTATAGAAATTTTTTCTCCTCGAAAATTAATAAGGTCACCGTCTTGATTTAAGACTTTTATCATTATGCTGTTTATTTGTTGACAGTTGACGGGTAAGTAAATGACATTTCGAGGTTTTTCATTTATTTTATATCCTGGTGAGACATCGAGAGGAAATTCGTGAATAGTATGAACTGATGTGTTGTTAGTATATGATCCGGTTGTCAAGTTGCATTCAATTCGTATTGTGTTTATATTTGTAATATTTAAAGGTAAATCAGATTCAAACTTTTTTCTAGTTTTATCTGACTGACCTATATGTATATATTCCGTTTATACAAGTCAAACCTATATGTATATATTCCGTCAAAGTCTACAAGTCCGCAAACATATTTTGTTGCCAATTCAATTGGTGGAAAATATTTTCCAATAAGAGTTGATGTGGTTCCGCTTAAAGAGATTGTTAAAGACATTATGAGTAGTCGTAATGAACTGAGCATCTATACATATTTTTCCCCGATTTAGTATTAAATAATTACTAAAATAGTTTACAATTTTCTTTATTCATATTCAAATTAAATTTTGCTCAAAACATGAAGATACTAACTGACACTGATAGTGATATTGATACTTATATGATATTGATACTGATACTGATCGGGTGCTGATACTTATCTGATACTGATCTGATACTGATCTGATACTGATCAGATACTGATCAGATACTGATCTGATACTGATCTGATACTGATCTGATACTGATCTCATACTGATCTTATGCTGTTCTGATGATAATCTGATACTGATCTGATACTGTAGTAAACAGTTTTACAGTTAGAAGTATTCATATTCAAATTAAATTTTGCTCAAAACATGAAGATACTAACTGACACTGATAGTGATATTGATACTTATCTGATATTGATGCTGATACTGATCGGGTGCTGATACTTATCTGATACTGATCAGATACTGATCTGATACTGATCAGATACTGATCAGATACTGATCTGATACTGATCTGATACTGATCTGATACTGATCTCATACTGATCTTATGCTGTTCTGATGATAATCTGATACTGATCTGATACTGTAGTAAACAGTTTTACAGTTAGATGTGGCAAGTCGTTAACAATTATTAATAACTAGTTGTCATAGTATTTCCGTTTAGTCCTACATCAACTCTCGATCGAAGACATATAAAAAGAATCTGTTGTCAACATTAAACATAAAAAATTGTAAGTTCTTGGGATTTCAGCTTTAATCATGAACGAAATATTAAATGTCCTTCAAAAACCAATATATGATGAGAGTATTATAAAGAGGGATTACCATAGCTACTCTCCATATTTAAAATCATTCAACAATAACGATGAGATTCGTATACCAATTCAAAATCAGGATCTCTTTGTCCTACCAAGTGAGAGTATGATTTACATTCATGGCTTCATAGTAAAACGTGAAGGTGGAAAAGATGTGCCAACAACAGGTGTGAAATTGAAAAATAACTTTGTGTCATATTTGTTTGATGAAATTCGATATGAAATTAATGGTTTTGAAGTTGATCGTACGCGCAATCTTGGAACTTCATCCACCATGAAAAATTTTGTATCATTGAATAAAGCTGAAAGCGATGCATTAAAAAACGCTGGTTGGTGCCCTGATGAAAGTCTAACTTTGGAAAAAAATCACTTTAGTTGCTGCATACCACTAAAAATGTTGATGGGATTTGCCGAAGATTACACTAAAATAATATTAAATTCGAAGCATGAGCTTATCCTTCAACGTTCTTCGTCTAATGATAGCTCATATTATCCTACTAATGCCGCAGATCAATTAAAATTGACAATACTGGATATAACATGGAAAATGCCTCACATACAACTATCGGACTTTTCGAAATTGGAAATGTACCAGATAATTAATAATGAAAACCCTATTTTAATGGCTTTTCGAAGTTGGGACTGTCATGTAAATCCTAGGATTTCAGAAAGTAAAAGTACAAAGGTTTTATGGAATGTAAAACTGAGTCAGCAAAATGAAAGACCTAGATTTCTTATTATTGGCCTACAAAATGAGAGGAGCAAAGAGGAAGGAAATACATTCGACCATTGTAATATAACTAATTTAAAAGTTCATTTAAACTCTGATTCATATCCCTATGATGATTTAAATACGCGCTTTGAAATGGGACAGTATGCTATTCTATATGATATGTATGCAAAATTTCAACAAAGTTATTATTATATGCGGGAACCTCAACCATTGCTCAATGTTGTTGAATATAAGGCAACAGCGCCGCTTATTGTTGTTGATGTAACACACCAAAATGAAGCAGTTAAAACAGGACCTATTGATGTACGAATTGAGTTTTACACCGAAGCAAACAAACCGATTCCAGACAAAACGTCAGCTTACTGTTTGGTAATCCATGATCGTTTAATTGAATACACTCCTCTAACAAAGGAAATCATAAGAATTATTTAATTATAGCAAATCAATAAAAGAACAATAATGATTCATATATAAATCAACTCGTTTTATTTTATTTATATCAGCATAGTTGCGTATGGTCATGGTTATGATATCGCTTTCAATCGTTAGCTTAATTTATTTTGCTGCTTTCATACTTTGTTTTTACATTAGTCAGCCAACTCATATTAAATTTATTAAAATGGGTTAATTCATGCAGAGATCTGGCGGTTGTTTTTTTCAAGTTGTGGAAAGCCAAGACACAAACCTCATACACGCATTACTTCTGGTGGCGCTGTCTCCGCCTCACCTAAACGCTAGATGGTGCTGCCTCCGCCTCCGCAGCCACCACGAAAAATTTAAATCGTTGATCATCAACGCTGTCAAACAAGCATTCCCCCAGAAGCATGCAATGTTTTTTTCGTCAACGCTGTCAAACAAGCTCGTCAACGCTGTCAAACAAGCGTTCCCCCAGAAGTATGCAATGGTTTTTCGTCAACCACCGCTAGATGGCGCTTATTTTTTACCGGAAGTGAGCCAGAATCGGCATAGCCTACCTACTTATCCGGATTTATGTTCAGCACAGAAAGGACATTTAAACGATTTTGTCAAATGGTTGGCCCAAAGGCAGATTTACCACAGTCGGCACTCTTGATTTGAAAAAATATGCCACCCACACCGTGTTACCATACATGTCAAATGAATCGTGGCCATGACTTCATTTCAATATAAATATATAATTTTTAATAGCAAAATATTTTGAAAAAAGGTATTTTAGGCTTCAAAGTAGGGTAAGTAGTAAGTTGTTCAAAGTAGTTGTAAGTAGCGCTTTAAAAATTTTTTTAGAACAGACCCTTTTGCCGCCACAAGAACGTATAAAAAATCGCTAAACACAAGAAAAATCATACACAATCGAAAAACATATAGATTCCAATTAAAATTACTCTTCTAAATCTCCAAAAAATATTTTTAATTTTCTTCCGATTATGTTATGATTTTTTTGTGTCTTCGATATGCCAGAAAGGCCACTTTAAAGATTTTTGAAAGAAGTCATGTTCCTAGGATTTTTCAATGCCACTTTAAGGATTTATTAAAAAAATCAAGCAAAAATTTATTACCACTTCATTTTATTGAAACGTCGTCTAATTTGGATTTTAGCGATTTTTTTCTCGAAGATAAAAATACAACTCTGTTAGTTTTTGTGAAATTTTCATGTTTAATAACTCATTTTGAAGAAAAATTAATTGAAAAACGTTATGCGTACCAATCTTCTTCAAATTTAAAAAAATACGACTTTTGCCCATATAAATCAGATTTTCAACTTTAAATTCACTTGTGGCACGTTTTAATAATATCAATATTTTTTGATTAATATTTACCAATTTGCTTCCGTTTTCTAAAGAAATAAAACTCCGCTCCGTTATTCACTACTTCCGAAAACAAATAGGGATTACTCTATTATAAGCATACTGAGAAGAAGCTGTTAATTGCAGGCAATCAAAGGCGGCCGTGGCCGTGAAGTGGTTTCGTAGTGAGGTAGCAAAAGCTATGCGATACAATCGAAGGACTTTAAGGTGGCTTACTGCACTGGTCAGAGGACATGGTCCTTTTATGTACCGCCTCAGGAAGATGACTCTGACCGAGGACGATGCATGTAGGTTATGCCTAGAGGAGCCGGAAATAGCAGCACACATTTTGTGCCAGTGTCCGGCCCTGGCAAGCATAAGATTGACCACTCTCTGACGTCCATTTGTTGGCGAAGCCGAGATTGGTCAATTGACCTACAAGGATACAAGTAGCATCCTTTGTCCAATAGAGAACGAAAAGGGACCCACTATGGTCTGCTTCGGGAAATCCCCGACTTATTATATCATCTAAAAATATGATATATTTCCTGAAATAGATTCTTTGGCTTACAATTATTCATAAAGTTGACTGAGTGTATTCTTTTGAGAAATATAATTTTCTCACGCGATAGTTCTTTCGAGAACGTTTTCTGAAATGTTTGTGCTGCTGACTGCTGGTCTTTGCATCTCTATTTATAACATTGACAGAGGAATGAAAAAGAATTTCAAGTGTTTCAAATCTTTTTCTTAGACCATATAAAATGGAATCAATAATTGCTAAAAACACGTTGACTCCATAATATTTTTCCATGTCAGACTCAGTTTTCATAGATTTGATATGAATAAATTTGAATGGAATTCCTATAAAACATGTCTACATATAAAAGCCCAGTAGGAATTTTTTCATCTGAACATTTTTGCTTAATTTTTTTTATATGATATTCTTAATTTGGGGGCCCCTTTCAGATGCAGGGCCCAGGGCTCGAGCCTTTTCTGCCCCTCCCTCTGATAGGGCCTGTTAACAATTGTAGTACGTTAGTGAACAAATGATTTCTTAACCCAAGTTCCTTGATTGGTAGTATATAAGTTCTTACATGAATGGTAGATTCCACCTTATGGTCAACAACTTTAAAAATTCTAATTTTCAAAAATTCATCACTAAAGGTGACAAAAGAATTTGTTTAAGAAACCGAAATAGTTCTATAAATATTAAAAATGAAACAACAAAAAAAAACCGGAAAAAATACATTGACATTCCCAGCAAAAAAAGCGCTTCAAAAAGAAGCTTAAGTGTAAGGAAATGTCCTGAATTCCACCCCTTCCACTTTTATACCCAGAAGGCTTTCTTTTAACAAATAGTAGTGGTCACGAATTTAACACACTTAAAAAAGTAAAGTGGATACCTAAATTTATCATTTATTCGCTGTAAATTTTTAATGAACTTTTTTTTAATGTCTATATTATATCTTCTTTATTAAAAAGTCTTCTTTTCTTGTATGATATTGTTGTTGGTACGGTTGACTGCCCTAAACTACTGGCATTAATTAATTTTAATGTTCCTTCCAGGTCCTTAAGACATTTTGATGTATTTTATCTAGGAACGTGCAGAACAAACTATGCTATTAACTCACCAATGATTAGGGCTATGCTTGAGTTCAATAATTTTATGCTTCATTGTAACTTTGATTTTGCATATTCAAAGAATTCTCTCAGATATTTGCTAAATAATGTTTATTAAGATTGTTGTTAATATTTTAAGATTAAATATAACACTTTGTAACAAAATTTTGTTTAAGTGAATTTTTTTGCTGTTTCTCATTGGTTCTGTCTCTAAACTGAAGAAAAACTTTAACTGATGTCTGGCTAATCGTTTTTTAAGAAATGACATCGAATTTTCAAATTTTTAATAGTGCCTTTATTTTTCATGGTACAGATAGATAAGAGTGTGCATAAAAGATTGTTAAACAGCTTAATTTTAATGAAGGTATGCTTTTATATGATAATAAAACGAAAAATACACTTGAATCCTTAAATTCAGGATGCTATTAATAATACTGTTTAAAAATGGTTTGTTTTTCTACCTTTTCTCTTGTAGATTTGGTCATTTTCTCTGATTAAATTCCAGATATAGTCGCCAAGCATCCGTTCATTGTACTGCCCTTGGTATCGCTTTTCAAAGGATTGAATGTCCTGGTGAAAACGTTCACCATGTTCTTCTGAGTATGCGCCAGAATTTGACTTGAACACTTCTAGGTGTGAGTGAAGAACATGCAACTTCAGAGACATTCTGCATCCCATGTTATGGTAGTTCTCGGTAAGATGCTGAACCACTTCCTTGTAATTATCTACTCTGTGATTGCCCAAGAAGCCATTAACTATATCAATGAAGCTCTTCCATGCTTTTCTTTCAAGTGGTAGAAGCTTCCTCATGAATTCACCATCTTTCATTAATGTCCTAACCTGAGGACCCACGAAAATTCCACCCTTGATCTTTGCCTCCGACAATTTTGGGAAAATTGTTTTTAGATATTTGAAAGCTTCAGAACTAGGATCTAATGCCTTGACAAATTGTTTAATTAGTCCTAGTTTTATATGCAGTGGAGGCATAAGGATCTTCTACTGCCTCACAAGTGCTTTAAATTTTATATTTTTCTCTCCAATCACGAAATCATCTCTAATGGGCCACTCAACCTTCTTGTAGTGATTGCCAATATCCCTGCTATCCCACAAGCAGAGAAAACAAGGGTTCTTCGTGTTTCCACCTTGCAAACCTACCAAGAATGTGATTATTTTGAAGTCACCTATGACATCCCACTCGTGTTGTTCGTAGTTTAAGTCTTGAAGAAGACGTTGGATATGTCGATACTCTTCTTTGAGATATGCTGAATGAGCTATCGGAATGCTGGGGTACTTATTGCCATTGTTCAAGAGGACTGCTTTCAAACTCTTGCAAGAGCTGTCGATGAAGAGCCGCCAGTCTTTTGGATCATAAGGAAACCCTATTTCTTCGAATAGACCCCACACGTTGTGGCAGTAGCATAGTTTGTCTTTGAGGGTGAAGTACTGGGAGAACCTTCGATCACGCTGCCTCTGCTCAGATATCTTACAGCTTCTGTCCAACAAATTCCACTCCCTCAGTCTTGATGTTAAGATCTCAGCGTTTGATTTTGTAAGTCCAAGATCTCGGATCAAGTCATTTAATTCATGTTGATTTGGAAAGTGATGTTTCAAATCTTCCTCTTCATACAAGTCCTCATCTTGGCTGCTTTCGTCACTTGGTACACTAGAACACTCATTCATTTTTGGATTGGGAGGAACAGGAAGCTCATCACTGTGTGCAATGGGTCTCAAAGATGATTGTATATCTGGATAGTCGAAGACACTTGTCTTCTTCCTTTTCCGGTGATGGGACACGTCAACGACGCAGAAATAGCAGTTCATATGATGATCTGTGGGTTCACACCAGGCCCGAGGCACTCCGAACTTCATCTTTCGATTCTCTCCTCTGCACCAAGCCTCAAGGGTGGACCTGCAGCATCCACAAACCACATGTGGTGCCCACTTTGTGTCTTGATTGCCCACCACAATATCAAAATATGCATAATAGGCATTTGCGAAATTGTTGGCCTCCGTGATTTTATGCTTGATTGCTTTGGTGCTCAGGAAGACACCACACACATAACAAAAACTGTCTGGATCATGTTTACAGCCACGGGAAGACGCCATAACTTAATTGTAGCCCTAAATTGGAAAAAGAAAAACGAATTTACCACCTTAACATCAATTAAAAGTTTTATATACAGATGAAACTTACAGTTATATCTACAAATGGTAATATTTATATTTATTATTATAATAATGCTCCGATTTTACGTCTTTTCAAGTTAGCGATCTCCAAAGAATGAATATTCAAAGGAGAATAAAAATAACAAATCAATAGCTGAATAGAGCAACTGCAGTACATATCTAGTTCTACAGTGCTGCTGCTGTTGTTATTGTTACCACTCTTCCCCAATATTCTCTTTGCTATAATGATCGTTATTGGTTTTATTCCTTTTTGCAGTTTTGATGAAAACAATTAGCAACAACAACTTGCATAGACTGTCAACCACCTTTATCATACAAGTACATATGTACTTATGCACGATTGGAAGTTTGCTGTTTGGAGTACACTGTAGTTGTTGCTATTTGTTTTGGGGAATTTGCTTTTAGCATTAGAGTTTTTGTATTTGCATTTGTAACATATTTATGTTTATAACTAAAGATCAAAAAAGAGCATTTGTGACTTTTTTGGTTTTTTATGAATTGTAAGACAAAAAATTTTTTCCAATTTTGCATGAAAAAAAAAAATTTTTTTGGAAAAAGTTTCTGAATATTTCCAAAACTATTCACTTTATCAAAAAACAGTGTAAGAGTAACTTGGAGGTAATGTAGCTGCGGATTCTCAGAGTTTTTACTTAATCAAATCGGACAAACTGTTCTTGGGTTATGCTAAAATGTGTGGTGAAACCTCCATCATTTTTAAAATAGCGGTTTATATACTAAAAAAAACGTTTAGGTAGAGGAAAGAACACTCATTATATTATATTTATGACCTAATTCATTAGATAAAAGCAAAAAATTCACTTAAACAAACAAAAAGATTTTTTTTGTTACGTAGTGTAATCATATCTTAAATCGTAGTCTGTAAGAACTAATGATCATTGACTGAAATACTAAATAAAAAATAAAAAAACTTTTTTTATAGAACTTTAAATCAAATAAAAATTAAAAATAATCATTTAGACTTGGTCATGAATTTAGCACACGAGTGAAAAAATTTCTATTTTTAAATATTTTGTAGGAAATCCCTTATTCTTAACCCGAAACACCCTGTCGTTGCCATATGGACACGCAAACACAAACACTTAAAATGTGCTTATATAAGTTTAAACCATTTTATATTTGCGTTAACAGGTCATTCTGAAAACTTAAAAAAAATTTATTCAGGGTGATTCGGGTTAATTACTGCATCTCATATCCTTGGTAAACTTTCGACCAAAGCCTCACAACGGTACTTTGGAATACTATACCGACTCCTTTAGATTTCCCTCCACAAATCTGGCAAATTTGTGGGTTTTACTGTTAGTATTTGCTGCTCGACATCCCTCCACAGATTCTCAATCGGGTTTAGGTCCGATGATTGCGATGGCCACTTCAAAATATCAACATGGTTGTCTTTTAAGCAACTCTTAACTATGTGAGCACTGTGCTTTGGATCATTATCCTGCATAACCGCTGGAAGCGGCAAATAATCCTCTTGAAACGGTATCATGGTATTGACAAGTACATTTCTGTAAACGTGCTGATCCATTTATTGGTAAATTTTGAACAATCGGACCAACTCCGTGCCAAGAAAACGCCGCCCATACCATAACATTTCAGCCACCCTGTTTAGTAGTCTTGAGCGTGTACTTTGGATTGTGTTGCATGTTTTGAGGACGCCACACATATTGTTTGCTGTCTGATGTGAACCGACAAAAACTTTGATTCATCCCTCCAAAGCACATTTTTCCAAAAATTCGTTGACTTTTAAATATTCTTTTGCAAACGAAAGACTGCATTTAATATTTTTTTTTGACACATGTGGTGTATGTTGGGCTAAAAAGCTACGAAAATTGTTTTCATTCAAGCGTCTTCTAATGCCTTTTGAGGACACATTTATGCCATATTTGAAATTATGCCATGAAATTTTATTTTTAATTTTATTTGAGGTCTTAAAAGGATCATTAAGTAAAGCTCTATAAATCAAATGGCCCTCTCTTGCTATTGTTTTTCGTACTCTTGGTCGCTATTTTACATTTTTAATACTCTAATACTGCTCTACATGTTGTAATGCGTTATAAAATAACTTTCAGGAACATCTAAGAAGCAGAGCAATGTCTGGAACTGTGCTTCCACCATTTTTCATTTGCTGCATCAACTGCCGCTAAGCCTCTGAAAATCAGTAGCCTTTCGCCATACCTTTCTGCATTTATTTGTTAGAACTCAAATAGAAACTTATAAATTTAGTATATCTTACTAGTAAAGTTTAATAAACCTAAATAAAATAAGATATGGAACAGTAATTCTAATCTGCTCTTAATTCGTATCCAGCATTTAAACCACATTGATTGATACTACTTGAAATATGTCAGAAAATATAAGAATAACCAAGAAACCAACTAACGGTACATAGCGTTAACATCATAAACAATACTCAACAAAAAATATTTGATTACAATTCTTAAGCTAAGATGAAAATTTTTTTAATTAGAGTTACTAACACAGTGTGTGCTAAGTTCGTGGCCACCACTGTATGCATGTCAAGGGGAGAAATGCTTTCTTAAGTTTTCTCTAGAAGTCCTTCCAGAAATTTTTCAGTAGCAGATTTCTTTGAGCCCTTCAAAGAAAATATTCTAGTAGATATTTTTATCAGGCATTCCATAGACTGGAATGGTTTTTGTGGTAAAGGAGGGGGGGGGACGGGAGGGGTTTAAAATATCT
This sequence comes from Dichetophora obliterata, assembly GCA_963920525.1. NCBI lineage: Eukaryota > Metazoa > Arthropoda > Insecta > Diptera > Sciomyzidae > Dichetophora > Dichetophora obliterata. The sequence continues at coordinate 30,946,855 of OY986438.1, forward strand.
CTTTTCCTGATTTTCACTGGAAGTAGGAAGTGGTTGGGTTTTGTTCGGAGATTTTAAAAATCCCACGGAAAATATCTAAAATATATATTATTATCAGGGAAGACAATTATATGCAAATGCATATAATATATGCTTTTGCATATTTGGACGTTTTGTTAATAATTTTGCATATTTATAACGATTGTGCTTATTTGTGCATATTTTTACATATTTTTAACTTTTCGAACAGATTTTAGCTTGTAATCGGGCAAATTTTGATACTTCCTTCACATCTGGCAACATTGTAATTTCTATGATATTATATATATTTATAAAGAGATATTATATTATATATGTATAAAAAATATTTTGTTTAAAAACTCACAGACAATGGATCCATACGCCGAAAGTCTCCTTCCGAACGAAGTCCCTTATTTTAAATGGTGCCCAACTACATCCTGCGATGTTGAGCGGTCTTTCTCACAATACAAAACATTGTTGGCTGAAAATCGTAGAAAATTTATTTTTGATAATATAAAAATGCATTTAATTGTTCAGTGTAATCGCTGAATGCAATACACTGTTTTTGCTATAAGCACCATATAAAATAATGGACTCGTCCGGAAGGAGACTTTTGGCATTGGCTTCGAGCTACCAAACAAAATATTCATTATTTAAATTCATTAAATTTAATCATTATTAAAATAGAATTAAATTTTTACTTTATAATTAAAATTATAATTTATTTAAACTGAAATATTTACTTTTACGCCTTGAAAGGGCTATTGTTTTGTTTTTTTTTATGAACTATTGAATAAAATTTTGAATAATAAAACTCCGACTTCGACATTTTTCGTGCTTATTTGATGGCATATTTTGCCATTTTTTAGAGCATATTAGCATACTTATTTTAAATTTTTTCGTGCATATTTCTGTCTTCCCTGATTATTATTTATAATTCGTTTTTACTTTTACTCTACTTTTTTTTTATTTGAATCTATATGCTATTTGAATACCTTCCAAAAGTAGTTTTTAAGAATGTTTCTTGAAAGTTCTTCTCGATAAGGCTAAGAAGAAGCAGAATTGGATCTTCAAAATGCATTCTACATATAAGCGGTGTCCCGGATGTGTATCACAAATTTTGCTGGGTTGTTGAGGCTCGAACTCACAACCTCTCGATTATAAAGCAAGCGCCCTGTGCTCTAAGCTACAGAACTCACAGTAAAATATTCTCTTAATAGCAATAATTCAAACTGCATACTCTCTTATAAAATAAATAAACAAATTCTTTTTTAAACTATAATGTTTTTTTACCCTCAGTGGCGAATTTTTAAAAATTTTAATTTGTTTCATAAAAACAAGAAATCCTTCCACATTGTTGAGCCTTGAACTCACTACTTTGTGGTTATAAATTAATCGCTTTCGCTATGAACTACAGAACTCACTACAAAACTTTTTGTAAATGAGGTAGTAAATTCACTTCGGTGTTGAATTTTTTGAAATTTAAAAATATCAATGAGCTTTTCAGTATTTTTGTTTTATTTTTAATATGTATGTATGTATGAATCAAATATTTTGCATTTTAGCCAAACAAATAAGCTTAGAGACAAGAAAATTAGTAGCTATTGTGTTGTCATCCAGTTCTGAGCTACATTTGAAGTTTCAAAACTCTAGATCATCGAGTAGTTGGTTAAAAATTGATTCCTACATGGAATAAATTATAATACAAGCAAAATATTACAGAAATTTTTAATACTAAAAGTATTAAATTTAATTACAAAATTTTTCAATTTATTTTGTTTTATATTTTAATACAGTTCAAATATTACAGCGTTATATTATAACCTTGGAATCAATTTGATACTATGGTGAATATTGTATTTAATTTTTAAGACATGCTGTATTATATTTCAATACAATTTTGTATTAAATTTTAATACAATTCAGATATTACAACGAAATTGTAAACCCTTTAAAATTAATTTGGTACTATGGTTAATATTACAATTAATTTATAATACAAAATCAGTATTTAAAATTAATACGTAGCAAGCATTAAATTTCAATACATATTTTTATTAAAAATAATTTTTAATATTTGGCCAGCATTTAATTTTAATACAATTTTGGTGTGCTCATATATGTAAGCCAAAAAGTATTGAAATTTATTCCAAGATTTCTAACCGCGTAATTTTGTATGAGGTAGACATGAAGTGAAGCTAATAGAAACGTGTTAAAATAGAAGAAATAGAATAATGTAAAGTACTAGAAAATATGGCAGTAAAAGAATATGCTACTTCTTTATAATAGTAGATAAAAATAACAGAATAGAAAAAAGGAGCACTACTGTTTCTTAAAATGTGTTTTTCTTCTACAAGTAAATAGTAGCAGAAAAAGTAGTAGGGAATATTAGTAGAAGTATGCATATCATTATATACTATCAAAGAAAATACATAGTTCCATACCATCATACCATACTTTTATAACACATCATCTTATAATACATACTATCATTCCATACGTAGAAGAAAGTAGTAGCAGAACTAGCAGTAGAAAAAAGTAGCATGAATAGCAAAATAAAATAGAAGAAAATAATAAAAGAAACAGTTGTAAAAAAAAGAATTACGAAATAGTAGTAAAAACATACAAAGAGTATTTTACTATCATCACACAAAATTAAACCTTACTAAAAAATAGTATTAAAAATAAAAGGAGAAAATGTACCTAGTAAAAATGGAAGCAATAAAGAATAGTTGAAGAAATAGTAGAAGAACAAAGTAGTTGAAGAAAATAGTAGAAAAAGTACTAAAAAAAGTAGTAGGAAATGGTGGTAAAATATGCATATCAAAACCCAGCATCATATTCCGCCATCATATCACACTATCATTTTATCACATTATCAGACAATCAGACATTTTATCACACTATCAGACAAATCATTCCATAGGTGGTTAAAAAAAGCCGTAGAAATCGAAGCAGAAAAGTTCTACAAAATTAAACAAAAAATAATAGTATTAATATTTATATCGTACTATCCATACACCATCTATGTAATTAAAAAAAAAAATTAATAATATACCGTTTTACCATAATATGATCCTACCCATATTATTATAATATCATACCGTTACCTATCCGTATCTATCATACCACATCATCCAATCACACCATCATATAACACCAGCATTCCATTCGCAATAGAAAAAAGTAGTAGAAATGATTGTGGAAAACAAAAGTTTAAAGTTTATAAATTAAAGTTGCAGTAATAGTAGCAGTAGAAAAAGTCGTAATATAAATATTGGATATAAAATGGAATATAAGTAGAAATAGTAGAAACTTTAATAAAACTAGAACCATACACCTTAAACATATATTGATTATTTGACTTAAATTTTTCTCGCTTATATTTGCTATTGCTTTTGCTTTTTTGCATTTGATTTTGTTATTGCTAATTTATTTTCGCTTATTGGTCTTTGACTTAGTTCGTTTGCTTTTTCTTTTGCTTTTGTTCATTTGCTTTTTTCTTGTACTTTTGCTTTACCTCATTCTTTATATTTTACTTCGTCTATTGTTATGGCTTCTGCTTTTTGTCTTTGCTTTTGCTTATTTGGTGTTTTGCCTTTGTGTTTGATTTTGCTCATTTACGTTTGTTTTTAATTTTTTGCTGTTTTCCTGATCTAATTTTGGTCATTTGCTTTAGCTTTTGCAATTAATTGCTGCTGTGCTTTTGCTTTACCTTTTTCTAAAGAATAATTAAAACAGTAACGATAAGAAGTTGTAAAAATGGAAGCAATAAAAAGATAGCAATAAAAATTAGTTGAAGAAATAGTAGCAGGAAAATGTATTATAAATAGTAGTTAGAAGAAAAAAGTAGTTGAAGAAAATAGTAAAAAGTACTAGAAAAAAGTAGTAGGAAATAGTGGTAGAATATGCATATCATACTTTACCATGAAACAAAACCTACCATCATATTCCACCATCATATCACACTATCATTTTATCACACTATCAGACAATACAATCATTCCATACAATCATTCCATATGTGAAAAAAAGTTCTATAAAATTAAACAAAAAATAGTAGTATTAATATGTTGACTTTATATGATTTAAATACAAATTCTAAATGTTTGATAGTTTAAATCATACTTGATTTTAAATACAAATTCTAGTTGTTTGATAGTTTAAAATCGTTTATCGAGCTTAAGGTCAAAGTTAGGACAATTAATTGTTCTAACGAATTTTTCCAAAGAAACAACAACAACAACAACAACAAAGTTTTTTCAATATGAAAAGAAAAAATCACTAGCTTGATTTGATTGTACGATTTCTGCTATGCTAAAAGCGTCATCAGAAATCTTTGTGATACCCGTGCAAGCGCGCGCTAACGCACTGCACCATCGGGGCGATGAGATTTTGAAGCGTAAATTTCTCAGTCTTTTCCTTAATTTCATAATGTCACATTTGTTGTTGTATTTCTGTTTTACTTTAGTTTCTATGCTTATGTTATTATATGTAGTCCAACAGCCTGCTGGAAGTCTGCACTAACAAAGCATGTTTACTGAAGTTGTTTTTAGAATTTTTGCTGATTTTGTTTTCAGCTGTTTCCGTTTGGTCGAGCTCTACCATTTGATTAAAGTTTTTCTAAATGACCTCTATATTTACTATGTTGACTTTATATGATTTAAATACAAATTCTAAATGTTTGATAGTTTAAATCATACTTGATTTTAAATACAAATTCTAGTTGTTTGATAGTTTAAAATCGTTTATCGAGCTTAAGGTCAAAGTTAGGACCAGGACAAAGTTAGTAGTATTAATATTTATATCGTACTATTCATACACCATCCAATTAATTAAAAAAAAATACTTAATAATACAGTGACACATATTCGTATAAACGCACTCTTAATTTTAAATTTGCTACCTTCTCTCTCTTTTATTAATGCATTACTCAAAACAAATTCCAACTCATATTGTTTACTAAACTAACGGAAATTTGTACTAATTTTGTTGTTGTTGTTTTATATAAATCATTTCAGTTTAAATATTTTACTTAAAACAAGTACATATTCGTTTAAACGCATCAACTTAATTTTCAATAGGAAAGGGTATTTATTTAATTTTCAATAATTAATTGGTCCACCATTTTTATTTATAACTTCAAATATACGATTCGGCATCGACTTCACTAAATCTTCCAGCAACTGACGATCTAAATCTTCCCAAGCTTCCTTAATGCCCAACTTGAGCTCTAGCACGGTTTTGTAAAGGTGTCCTTGGGCTTTTTGTCCATAGATTTTGCGTGATATGCATCCCCAAAGATTCTCCACCGGATTCAAATCGGGACTGCATGCAGGCCATTTCATAAGTGGGATGTTGTGCTCTTCAAACCACTTTAATGCCTCTTTAGAAACGTGAATGGCAGCATTATCCTGTTGAAAAATACTGTCTTCATCCATTTTATCATCCAAAAATGAAATGAGAGCATCATCGAACAATTCCGTGTATTTTTTAGAATTCATTTTGGGCGGCACAAAGCAGATATTTGCTTTACCTCTAGATGAAAATGCCGCCCACACCATAACGCTGCCACCACCAAAGTTTCTTTTTGACATACGTACGTCATTGTTTCGCAAATCATGCCAATAACAGCTGTAAGAGTCTGGGCCATCTAAGTTAAATTTTTTTTCGTCGGAAAACACAACATTGTCCCACTCAGTTGACCATTGCATGTGTTTTTGGGCGAAGTCTAAGCGCGCCTTTTTGTGATGCGGCTTCAACACAGGCTTGCTCACCGGTTTTTTTCATTTAACGTTATCTGAGTTACGTAAAATGTGTGCAATGTGCCTCGTTGTCACTGGAAGATCTAATTTTTCTTTTATTTGAGTTGAGTTCAAAAAACTTGTGGTGGCTTCCTTCCTAATTTGATTAACTTGGCGAATACTCAGTTTTCGATTGCCTTTCGTGGATTTTTTTACTCCATAATTAACACCGTTTTTTAAAAAGAGCGGACGACTGCTTCTGATCTTCCTAGTCTCCGCCCAATTTCCCGATTTGAGTTACCCTCTTTATGGTACAGGTTGATTTGGACTTTTTCTGTGTCATTGAGGTATTTTCCCTTTGGCATTTTGATAAAATCTTAAAAAAATATCATTAAGAAAATATTTTTACATTTAAATTAAACAAAACTTACCAATTGTTAATTAAATACAAGCAAATACTTATTTCTTTAAACCACTAATATATTTTCGACCTCCTTATTCAGGTGCGTTTAAAGGAATGTGTACTTGTTTTTAGTAAAATATTTAAAATGAACTGATTTATATAAAACAACAACAACGAAAACAGCTTTTTGCACTCAGTACAAATTTCCGTTTATACGAATATGTGTCACTGTATATCGTTTTACCATAATATGATCCTACCCATTTTATTATATTATAACGTACCTATCCGTATCTATCATACCACATTATCCAATCACACCATCATATAATGAAAGCATTCCATACGTAATAACAAAAATTAGTGGAAAATAGAAGTTTAAATTGTAGTAAAAATGGAAGTGGAAATAAGTAAACAAAATAGTGATATAAATTAAACTTGTAGAAATAGTAGTAGTAGAAGAAGTCCACATATAAATATTGGAAGAAAATAGATGTAGAAATAGTAGAAACATCAATATAAACTGGAAACCATACCTATAACGTATTTTGATTATTTGCTATTAATTTTTCTCACTTATATTTGCTGTTGCTTTTGCTTATTTTCATTTGATTTTGTTACTGCTAATTTACTTTCGCTTATTTGTCTTTGACTAAGCTCGTTTGATTTTGCTTTTGTTCATTTGCTCTTTTGCTTTTGCTGGTTTAATTTTGCTCATTTGCTTCTTGATTGTGCTTTTGCTTTACCTCCTTCTTTATATTTTACTTCGTCTATTGTTATGGCTTCTGCTTTTTTTTTGCTTTTTTTATTTGATGTTTTGTTATTGCTCATGTGCCATTGTGTTTGATTGTGCTCATTTACGTTTGTTTTTACTTGTTTGCTCTTTTGCTGATCTAATTTTGCTCACTTGTTTTAGCTTCTGCCATTAATTGTTGCTGTGCTTTTGCTTCACCTCTTTCTAAAGCTTTTGCTTTTGCTACTGTTTTTGCTTATTTTGTTTTGTTTTTGCTCATGTCCTTTGGTATTTGCTGTTTTAATTTTGCTAATTTGCTTTAGCTTTTGTTTATTTACTTTTACATTTTGCTTTATCTTTTCTTTTTGCTTTGCTTTTAATTTTGTTTTTATATTTTTACTGTTATTGCTTATGGTTTACCTTTTTTTAAGCTTTTGCTTTGATTTTTATTATTGGATTTGCTTTAGTTTAATTGGTCTCGTTTGATTTTGCTTATTTACTTTTGCTTTTTTACTCTTTTGCTTATCTCACTTTGCTCATTTGCTTTTATCTTTCTATTCCTTTTTGTTTTTGCTTTAATTTTTTTTAAGCTTTTCTTTTGACTATTGTTAATGGCTCAAAATACACTGTAGTGCTCAGTCTGCGTGAAACCGGTTTCCTTAGGAAAGGGAGGTGAGGCAGGCCACGTGAGGTGCGTGAAATTTCACTCACCGAAAAAGCTGTAGTGACGATTGACTGACACGCACACATAAGCAAAGTCATCACATTTTATTTTAGGGGTTGTTTTCAATTTTTGATTTTCAGCGCTCTCATTCGTTTGTCGGCATCGGAGATGCGAACACCTAAAATAATAAAAAAACTAAGCTGCAAACAATTTAAACAAAAATGGCGGCGAAGAAAGAAAATTTTGAGGAAACATAGAGAAAGGCCGAAACGGAATATTTAATAAAACTATATGAACAAAATCCTGTGTTGTATGACTGCAGACATGCTGATTTTGTTAAAACAAATAAAAAGGAAGTAATTATGAAACAAATAACAGCAGAAATGCAGCGTGTTAAGCCAGGCGTCACTGCAAAAAGCTGCAAAAATAAAATCAGAACACTAAGAAATCAAATGTCCGCCGAGATGCGGAAAAACGTAAAGAGGAGCGGCATGGGCACCAACGAAGTTTATACGCCGAAATTGTGGTGTTATGAATTGTTGTCTTTTTTGAACAACATAAATGATGATTCAGAGAGTGTGAGCAACGTTAAGGTAAGCAGTATATATCATTTTTAATATATCACGACTAAATATATAATTGTTTTTGCAGCTTAACGTCTTAGGAGTTTCCAACAACGCAAATTTTGAAAAAGAAGAGGCAACATATTCACGAGTTTTGCAGGTAACATATTGTATAATTTGTTTTGAAATAAATACAGTGGTGCTCCAATATAACGAAAGACATAATGTACATGGTTGTTCGGTATATCGAAAAGTTAATAAAATCGGTATCACTTTTTTCAAGATACTTATATTACAAAGTTTATTAATTTGCCAACCATATGATTATATGTACGTATGTTTTTATGTAGTAAATTTACGTTAGGCATTAATAAATGTACACAAAACTAACTGGTTAAAATTTCAACTGAAGAAAACAAGGTAATGCGATTTGAAAAAACAACTAATATACATTGCATTGTACTGATATATATATTATTATATTTGAGTTATTATTGGATATTGGATTGGATTATTATTGATTATTATTATATTGGATATCGCTATATTGGAGCACTATTGCAATGTATTTTTTGGTTCTTATTAAAATGTTGTCTTTTTTTACATTTAGAAAAAAAAGCGACCAGCTCCATCAAATATTGATGCACTTTTAAAAACTGCTGAGCAATCATTCCAAGTTATGCAGGATATTCGTAGAAAGGAGGAGGAGAAGCAGCAATCATCAAAAATTTCTTTGTTTTGTAATTATTTACGTGCCGAGCTCGACGAACTTGGGGAAGGATTCGACGACGTAAAGGAACAAGTTCTCCATTTGGTGACGGTTGCAAAAGCAAAACAAAAAGCAGCGAAACAAAAAACAGAATGCGCATCAAATATTTCTTCTATGAGCGGCACTAAAGATTTAGAAAACCAGTACAGAACTCAAAAGTCCGCACTGATGGATATTGGAAACCAGTACAGAACTCGAAATCATGATTCGAATTTGTCGTCGAGTTCTGAACAACTCAGCTCCTCATCAGATACTCATTCGCAAGAAATAGAAAGCTTTTACGTTGATGGTGAGGATGATGATATTTTAAATTCGACGCTGTTGGATAGGGAACAAATTTGTATCGAAAGTGTGGAAGTGTTTTTGCCAACGAATCAATCACGGGGCTATTTTATATTATCAGAAGCCATGAGATCGTTCACTGAAGATTAAAATGTTCCATCATTAATATTTAACTTGATTAATTTAAAGAATCTTATAGAATATCGTCACCTTATATAGAAAGTCCCTATCTCAATAGAAGGAAAACACTTGAAGAAACTCTAAGTTTGGCAGTTTCAGCAGTTAAAAATATTCATAAAGAAATGTGTTAACAAAAATACGAACCTGAGCTTCACCTGGGTCTATTGAGATAGGATCTGTCTATATAAGGTAACGATGTTCTATAAAACATTTTTAATTAATCAAGTAAAATATTAATGATGGAACATTTTCTCCATTATATATGTATATGAATTAAATTTGTATATGTTGTTAGTTATTATACAAATGTATTTAAAATCATTTTATAACATGTGTTTAAACATATTCATCCGTCCATTTTTAAAAGTAAAAAATTTAATTCAATAAAATTTGTGTTTTTAAAACAAAAAGTGCATTTTCAAGTCCATATGAAGTAAATTTACTCGTTATTAACGGGGTTCAGTACCCTTGAAATTGTATGATTGAAAACTTTAAAAGCGTAACTAAAGTTTGAAATTTTTTTTGCTGCAATGAACTTGCTGATTGGAAAAAACAAATTTTCAAGTTTGTAAGTGCCAAAACGACATTTTGCATTGAACATTTATTAAAAATTTTTTGTATTCCTTTTAATTTGTACAATAAATTCTGAAAATTTAATCCCATAAGGCTCGTTATTTATGGATAGTAGACCTCGTAAAAATGAAATTTTTGGAAATTAATAAAATTTTAATTTTTACAAAGTTAATTTGTTTAATAATTTCAATAAATGTTCCCTTCGTTGAAAAAATAATCAGCGAAGCTTTTGCGAATTTCTTCACTTCTTCGATTTTCACGTTTAGTGTGTTCTGTATCTTCGTTGCTTGGAATTTCAATCCCTTCGGGTTCAAGCAAGTTTCTTGAAGCGCTGTCCTGATACCAAATGCTTCTCTCAATTAAAAAGTTATGCAAAACGCAGCAGCATAAAATTATTTTTGTTGTTTTTTCTGCATCGAGCTTAATGGTGTGTTGTAAAATTTGGAACCTATTTGAAAGTATTCCAAAAGAACGCTCGATGCACTGCCTGGCCCTGCTTAACCGTGAATTGAAGTTTATAATGCTTGGTTCTGTTTTGCTTCGAGAATATGGTGTCATAATATTTCGCAATAAGGGAAATGCGTTGTCTGCAACGATGACGTATGAAAGCATTCTGTTGTTGCCAATGATTTTTTTATCGGGAAAAAACTTGTCCGATTCCTCAATAATTTGCCTTAGGACTGAACGCCTGAATATGCCACCGTCGCTTATGCGTCCATTGCGACCCACATCTACAAACGTAAATTTTGCATTGGCGTCCGACATCGCTAAAAGAACAACACTATGGAACCCTTTGTAGTTGTAGTACAGCGGTGCATCTTTTTTAGGTGGGGTCATGGCCACATGCTTGCCATCTAAAGCGCCCAAACAAAGCGGAAATTGCCATCGACTCTCGAACTCCTCAGCGATTTGGAGCCATTCACTCTTTCTTTCTGGAAACTATAAGCAAATAGTATTATTACTTTTTCATGGAAGATAGCCTATTTCGAAAGATTGAAGTTACCTTTAAAAATTTGTCCTTCATATTTATATAAATTATTTCGCACATATCTACGATATTTTGTTGTAAAAAACTTTAGAAAGCATAGTGTTTTCTCCAAGTTCTTTATAATTCTCTCCTGTAGCTAGGAACCGAAGTACAGCTGCTAAGCGCTCCGCTGGAGGAATACATTTTCGCAAATGTGTGTCCTTTTTGGCTATATCATCCTCGACATATCCTAATAATTCCTGGAAACAGCATTCATCCATCAACATATACGATTTGTAGCTTTTCAAATCATTCGCCAGTTTAAATTCCTTAAGGAGGAATTGGATATTTCCACATGTGGCCCTTTCTTGTCTCCAAGGCTTCACCCAACAAGACCGTCCACCATTTCTTCTATTTTTTTTTTTATTTTTTCGCAGAGACTCTGCTGCTGCAATCAAATTACAAGCTGCTGAGTTAGCAGCAGCAAATAGCAACATATAGTTTCCGTCCATTATTTTCCCAAAATAAACCTTTTTGAACTATAAAAACGATAAATTTAAGAAATTTTCAAGCGAAAATTTTTTAATTTAATTTTTCGAAAACTCGCGCAGTTCAGAAAATTTACAAAACTAATACAACTAAACACAGTTCATATATACAAGAAAAACTGATTTCACGCAGACTGACCACTGCAGTGTATTTTTGAATAACTGACTGCTCACGCAGACTGAACACTACAGTATATTTTGGGCCATTGGATTTGCTTTAGCTTATTTAGTTTTGTTTTTACTCAGGTGATTTTGTGTTTGATTTTGCTTATTTACTTTTGCTTTTTTACCCTTTTGCTTATCTAACTTTGATCATTTGCTTTAATCTTTCAATTCCTTTTTGTTTTTGCTTTAATTTTTTTAAGCTTTTTCTTTGACTATTGTTATTGGATTTGCTTTAGCTTATTTGGTTTTGTTTTTACTTATGTGCTTTTGTGTTTGCTGTTTTTTTATTTTGCTCATTTGTTTTAATCTTTCAATTCCTTTTTGTTTTTGCTTTAATTTTTTTAAGCTTTTCCTTTGACTATTGTTATTGGCTTTGCTTTAGCTTATTTAGTTTTGTTTTTACTCAGGTGATTTTGTGTTTGATTTTGCTTATTTACTTTTGCTTTTTTACCCTTTTGCTTATCTAACTTTGCTCATTTGCTTCAATCTTTCAATTACTTTTTGTTTTTGCTTTAATTTTTTTTAAGCTTTTCTTTTGACTATTGTTATTGGATTTGCTTTAGCTTATTTGGTTTTGTTTTTACTTATGTGCTTTTGTGTTTGCTGTTTTTTTATTTTGCTCATTTGATTTAGTTTTTGTTCATTTGCTTTTACTTTTTGCTTGTGACTTTGCTTTAGCTTTTTCTTTTGCTTTGACTGTTGTTATTGCTTTTGCTTGTTTGGTTTTGTTTTTATTCATGTGCTTTTACTCATTTGCCTTTGAGCTTACCATAATAATGTCACTAATTTCACTCTACTTTTGCTTCTTTTTCTGTTTTATTGATTAAGCTTGGTTTCTTTTTAATTTTTATTTCTTTTTGTTATTTTTTTGTTTTTTGGCAAAGGCCTAATTGCCAGCCTTTGCTGATATACACTTATATTAACCATAATGCAATGCAATATTTAGATGCATTGATGGCACATTTTTGTTTCATTAAGATGCTCCATCACCGGCCTGATATTTATTAAAGTTTTATTCTCGTCATAAGCCGTAAGAACCTAACTTTACTATCGCACATAAAAAAGGCCTAGTTTTTATCACCAGGATAAGATTAATGGCAACGTTTTTTTATCAGTAGGACAAAGACCTGACCTTTACTGTTTTATAATAATTTTTTCTATAGCATCTACACTCAGCGAATAGTTCCGTGAAACGATATTACATTTTTGCTGCATAAGATGCCACTTCCGCTACCTAATAATGTAATAAAATTTTTTTAATTTTGTCGTAAGTCGGCCTCGAGAGTCTAGTGGTAGCACGCTGGACTGGCACTTAGGCATTGAATCCTGGTCGGGCAATAATCTGGCGCTATAACTTTTCTTTCCTTATTTCATATGGGAGGAACTTTAAAAAATATAAATTTACGACGAAAAGTTGTAGTTGGTGGTGGTAGGAAAAGTTTGTGAAGAGGAACGCCTAGTGACTTGTTTTGACTGAGGTCAAGTCATAACATTTGCTACAGATTTAATATCACATGTTTCTGAAGCTTCTGCTATATTAAGAACATCCTACACAAAAGTCATACTTGATTTTTCCCTTCTTCCATTCTGTGGTATCTCAACGGACTAATAATATGGTCTAAGTGGCCTGGTTTAAATACCTGCCACCACCTTAACCTAACCTAACCTAGCCAAGGCCACGTAAGGCCATTCTTCTTTTTCCTTTCATTATATTTACCGTAAAGCATATACTCACTAAGTAATAATTCCACGTCAAGCAGTAAAGAGCTTTTTCCATCTTCGATCTCGAAATGGCTATCCGTGGCGTTATACAATTTTTGTTCATTTTTGTGAGAAGGTGACTTTTCTGGCATATTTCAATTTTTACTCAAGCATCAGTTTGACATTTTTGTTGCTGAAAAATTTCCTTTCACGACCTTATGACGTCTTAACTTTTTGTTATTTTTGTCATGAGGCCAAAAAAATCAATTTTTCCAGACGTGCTGGAGCAAGAATCGTAGCTCTAATGTTTTGCAAGTTATAATTGCATGCAACGCCGTTACGTTTTCAAGTTAAAATTTTTTTGAAAATCACGTTGTCACGTGAGAATAATTTGATAAGAAAATTTTAAAAAGAATAAAACCATCCAATAGCTATAGTAAAATAATAAATTCTAAAAATTGCTATATTTCTACATCACCTTAGCTGTTAATTTGTTTGTATATCCTTATCACTCACTTAGCATCATCAGCCTAAGGCACTTAAGTCTCATGCTTTATATAAAAGAAAACGAAAAAAAATGTAATACCAGCTAACAAGAATATTTTTAAATTAAACACTTCCCGGTACTATATTAATTCTTAACATTTCCTCCACACCGAACATAGTTTAAAATATCTGTTCTTTCTGTCTGTCCCTCTGAATGTGTGACTTTAGAAACTATGAAGTACTTTTTCGGAAATTCCCTTTGTTTCCTTTGCTGCATATAAGGAAGAACACATTGCATGCTGCTCCATTCATATTGCTTTGAATTTTTCATCAGCAGCAGCACACTTGGAGCTGCATACAAGCTGAGTGAGCTGAGCTAGTCGAGGAGAAGAGCTGCTGCAACCCTTTTTATAGCGCCTTATATTTTGCATATTTTTCTATACTTCGATTTCGTTTGTTATTTTTTTGCCCATTGTTTGTTTATTTTTCTTGTCACATTTTCAAAGGCTCTTCTTATGCTGTGTTTTGCATGCAATTTCCTTTTTGAGCCATTCACTTTTACTGCCAAAACAAATATTCATGACTTGCATTTGACTGTTTTTAGCTAGAAGAAGAGTTCGAGTGAGCGCTGGAGCAGTGTAGGAGCTGGCGAAGTAGCACTTGATGCTTGATAATAGAATGTGATGATGATGACGTTGTTGGTTGTTTGGCATTTTTATATATACGATATATAAGTTGGTGCTTTCTTACCACCTCAACACGTTAGTGTGAGTATTATTGTGTATGTGTTGGTTGTTAAATTATGCTTTGCTGACAACAAGCACAGAGCTCCTCTCTGTTTGCTGCTGAAATATTGTTTTTTTGTTGCTTGTTTTTATATTTTCTCATTTCCGTTTGTACTTGTTTATCTTTGACTTTCATCATCATCGTCATAATCATCAAATATCTAAGTATCCGTATGCTAGTGTATGCTTGCCACAAATGGGCGTTTTTTTGTCTTATTTATCCAAAGCTTACATATGCAGGAACTGCATAAATGAAAATTTATGTTGCATACTTTCAGGTGTTTTCACATTCAAATGCATTTGAAGTAAAGCCACTTTATGCGCAAAATAAAGTTTATGCTTTTAATATTTGCAGCAGCAGCTGTTCGACCGGACTATCAGGCCAATCCATGCGAAGTCCGCTTGTTGCATACTGTTAGGTAAACAAAACTATCTATTGCTCTATTGCATAAAATTTGCTATAAATTTCAATGCAAAATGAGAATTTTCGCATGACATTGTTTGAACAAATTCATTAAAAACTATTGAAAAAACATCTCATTTTATGAATATATATTAATTTTCCTGGCTTTGAAGTAAGTGTTGCTATTTTTTTTTGTTTTAATATCCTTCATTAAAACTGTATTTAATCTGCATTAAATTAACAACATTTAATTAAGGCACTGCATACTTTTGTGCTTTCACAAAAAAGCAATTAACATTTTTGTATTTAACATCATGCATATAATGCAAGTTCCGCTGCAGTTCGTAACACATTAATAGAGTTATTAAATTTTAAAATAGACTTATAAAAATGTTGTCTGTCTGCCTTTGGCAACATTTAATTAAAAGTTAACATTGTGCAAGAGTTGCTTGTGCGTGAAATTAATATTTGTAAATGAAATAAAATTGATATGTTATCGAAATCATCGAAGAGACGCCTGCTGTGTGCAATCGAGAGATTTCCTTAAAATGATGAAAAAATTGTTAAAAAAAAATTACATTTGGTTAAATAGGTAAATTTAGAGATATATCGCTTTTGAATAAAATATCCATATCTCTATATCTATATTTCTATATTGAAAACATAAAAGAGTGAAATTGTAAATTTCTAAATTGCAATGTTCAGGCTCACTTTGGTAACTACCAGACAAATTTGGATTAGAACTCAACTAAAATTTTTCAATTTTTAAATTAAAAAGCAAGGCTCAAACTATCGAAAAGTTTTAATATTTAGCTACATACTGCTGTTCGCAAAAGTCTCTTTAAGGACAATGTCTACAAACAAAATATTTAATTAAATTTTTAATAAGGGTTTCATTTTCACTTTTTTGTAATTTTATAGATGGTATAAAAACGTGGATTTTAATTTTTTATATTATTATGTTTTCATGGAAACTATTGGATAATTCATTATCTTGTTGCATCGTTTCAAATGCAAAATTAGGTGCATAAATTTGCATTTATGCATATATGCACAAAATAAAAATTATTCATAAACACTTGCAACGTTCATGCATTTGCTATAACAATAATATTGCATGACGCCAGGCGCGTACGCAGGGGATAGTTTTGGGCGTTAAACACCCCTCCCCCGAAATGAACAAATTTTAACGAGCACCGAGAGCAACTCTCAGCACAACATGGCAGCTGTTGTGTGTTTTTGGTCACGAGATGAGCCTTAGATGATATTGCATATTAAAAAAAAAGAATCAATTTCAAAAATTTATTTTGAAGAGACTATAATATATAGAGACTTAACATTTTTTTAAGTAAATAATATAAAAAACAACATTCCAAAATACATGTTTTGTTTGTTTTTTAATGCATCTTGTCGCTAGATGCGATAAAAAAGTTGTCCTTTTCAGCCACTCGACAGTGCGCTTTTTTAATTTTAGGATGACATTTGGGCTTTTTTTTTGTTTAATTTTATAAATAAATATTTTTATTCGTCAGACTATAAAACATGTATTATGAATGTGGTATTTAAAAATTGATGTATTGTATGGTTTTTTTAATAAAATTCGTCAAAGTTGAAACTTTTTTAACAAAAATAAGCTAAATAAAACCCAAAAAATAAAGTCAAGTTTAAACAATAATAACTTTATTTGTGTTCAAAAGTATATTTTAAGGTTTTGTGTTTTAGACTTTTTATGTCTTAATTGGCATTGAATTTATAATAAAATACAATAAAAAAATGTTAATAAACAAAAATAGAAAAATCGTTGAAATATAACTGTGCATTTTTCAAGGAATGAAAATTTAAGTAAAATTTAGTAAAAAATATCTAGCTAATTGAGCATTATTAAAATCAAAGGCTGTAACTATCGTAAAATATCATACTTCTACCTTCTGTTTTTGTAAGAACCTGCTGTATCTAGTTGCTATTAAGAAAAACCACTTAATTTGAAAAAAGTCTTAAAAATCAAACTTTGCACTAAAATGCACTGATTTCTAAAACAATTTGTAGGTACTCTTAAATTAAAAAAACAAAAAAAAAAAAATAAAATAGAATTCATAATTAAAAAGAAGTTGTGTCCTTATTTTGTAATAGTAACAATTTTTTAAAATTTTTTTTTTAAATTTCGTTAATTTGGTGATATTTTTATAGGAGATATATCTAAAAGATATCCGATTTAAAATATTTTTAGCATGACCATAAAGTGAAGTTAAATAAACTAAATTTACTCTTTAAAAACATAAATAAGCAATATTATGCGGGTTTTTTTCATTAAAAAAATATGGTTTGTATGGGAGGTAGGCGATGCAGTTGACCTAGAATTATAATTTTTTGTGCTGTTACTTAATTTATTCTAAAACTCATTTGTCCAGAATTTAATAGCTTTTCCCTAGCTTTTATAGTTTCTGAGATAATGAAAATGTCATCCTAATTTCGAAAAAAGCGCACTGTGCGGTGTCAAGTTATTTCGGTCAAAATTTTTCGGAAAAAAAAAAATTAAAGTGCATATTAATAAGGGTACTTGTGGCTACAACCTTTACTAGAATTATTTAGTTTGGCTCAATGGAAAGACTTTGGGCCAATTTTTTAAAAAAAGCTCTCATTTTCGTTCCCCTTAGCGGGGATCAATTTTTACCAAACTTTTTAATAGAAGTTAAGGCAGTAGCGACAAGTAACCTTATTAATATGCACTTTGATATTTTTTTGTTTTCGATAAATTGGGACAAATTTGGAATTATAAAAGAGTGTGCCGAAAACGAAAAAAAAATACACAACCAAACTTTATGGAAATTCTTAAAGACGGATATATTCATCGCACCTGATTTGACCTCTCGATTTCATCCCAATTTTTTTAATTTATTTTTAAGGTTGAAGTGTGCGAATTTTGTTCTGACAATATTTATTGAATTTTTACAGCCATTTGCTTTGTTGGAAATGAAAAAAAATGAACTATGTAAAAATACATCCGATAATATACAAAATTAAACGTAAAGCGAAGCAAATTTAACCCACTTCCAGCTACTAGTGCATTTTTGCATTAGTAACTTTAGAATTTTCTCCAGGTGAGCGCGAAAGTGATATTACCTGGCACTGTAGGGATTATGTTAGTATGGACCTTAGGCAATATACAGTATATCACAAAAATAAGTATGCAGCGATGCTTTCATTTTGGTTAGTAAAAAAACAAAGCCTAAGCGTAACAATAATAAAGCCGAATTATTTTTTATTATTTATTTAAACGTTTAACTTAATAATACTAACAAAAAACAATAATAAAATTAATTCATGTTTGAGCCATTCGGCTGTATCTTAAAAAGGTATAAAAGTTACATCACAAAAGTAAGTATGCAATCAAACAAAAACTAAGAAAAAGATATTTCATGTACTTATTTTACAGTTTGTATGAATATTATATCAATATTCAATATTTCGTTGAGTAGCCCTTGGCTTTTTTTTACCGCTTTTAACCTTTATGGCATAGAGGCCACCAGGTTCTAAGTTACTGAAGATGGAAACTTTTTCCATTCCTCAAGTAGTGCCGTTTTTAAATCATCTTTTTTTGTTATCTCATGTTTCCTTATCTGTCTATCCAGATGTTCCCATAAATGTTCTATTACGTTTAGATCTGGCGATTGAGGTGGTGTTTTGAGTATTATACTTGGGAGTATTATACAGCAACCATTCTCTTACAATGTGTGCTGTGTGCTTGGGATCATTGTCTTGTTGGAAGGCAAATGATCCCGAAAGTCCTAATTTTACTGCACTTTGGCTCAAATTATTTTTTTATAATATTGAGATAAACAGTTTTATCCATCGTGCCTTCAATCACAACAATATTTCCTACACCAGATGCCGACATACACCCCCACACCATTATCGATCCACCACCATGTTTTACTGTGTCAGCCATATTTTGGGGATCGAGTTCAGAATTTACTTTTCTCCACACTTTTTCACGTCCGTCTGAGCCAAATATATTAAATTTGCTCTCATCAGAGAAAATAACAGAATTCCAAAAGTTTATGTCTTTGCTTTCGTGTAGTTTTACGAAGTCACATCTTTTTTTTCTGTTAATGCTATTAACAAATGGCTTTTTACGGATGTTCCGACCACGGAAGCCGGCAGTATGCAATACACGATGAATGGATTAGGGATTACATGTTTTACGAGTTACGTTTTTAATTGCGGACTGAATTTTTGGGGCACTTGTTTTGGGATTTTTCCGTACTTTCCGTATAATTGTTCTTCTTTCCTGATCCGTGAATATTTGTGGCCGTCCAGTTCTTTACTTATTTTTGGTGTTACCTTCTGTTTTAAATTTTTGTATAATTTTCTGAACCGTGGCACTGCTTTTTCCCACTTCTCTTGCGATTTGACGTTGACTTTTATTATTTTTGTACAATTTTATTATTAAATCCTTCAGATTCTGCGAAAGTTATTTTCCCCGCGGAGCCATGGTGAAAATCAAAGAAAATGCACACGTAAAATTGTATTTAACAATTGTAAATAGTTTTGATGAAATATTACTGAGCACTAATTGTTTCAACACTTCTCATCTTCATAAATAAGCAAACTGCATACATACTTTTATGATATGATTTTTGTTGTTGCAAAACAAATGACGCCACCAAGATAACGGGACTATTGCTCTTCATCATGTCTATTGAATTTTGGAAAGAAAATTTACGTGTTATTGTTTTTGTAAAATTACAAACAACAAATTTTGCATTTTCTCCCAGTAAATTAACATATTCGACAGTTCTTCATGTTGCATACTTATTTTTGTGATACACTATACATTATTTATTGTTTGAGTCGATTTGATCGTTTACTTGGATTTTACGCCAACGGCGTGCGTCCCAGTTTTTGGGCTTTATTTTACCCTGCAGTGTAATCAACTAGATTTATACCAGTCAACAACTAGTGGGAAATATCCAACAACTAGTTCGACTTATGTCCTATTCTCATAGAACCGACTGGTATTTTTTACGTGGTGATGTCATTGGAAAAGACAATTGTCTTACTATAGATAAGGTTTTAACTAGTTAACAACTCATTTTTTATGTAAAGTAAAGTTCTAGTTGGGTTGTGACTAGATTTTAACCAATATAGTAATTATCGAATTAAAACTAGTTCATAGGTTCATATTTTTTCAATAGTTCATAGGTTCAAAGAACATATATTTTTACAACAAAATATTAGCTAAAGGCTAAAGTTGAAGCTATTTGATGAAATACCATGTTTATGGTATACTACATGTTTTTAAATTAGTTTTTATGTGTTTTAATTTGTTTATTATTAGTTTGTTCCAATGGGGTACCCAGCTCCAACTGGTTTTGGAACTGGTTGATTTTGATAATATGTAGTATAGTTTGATTTTGGCTAGTTTTACAACTGGTTTAATGTGACTTGACAAAAACTAGTTGGGTTTAAACTACTTTTGCAACTAGTAAATCGTGACAAAATATAAACTAGTTTGTTTTGACTAGTATAAATACTACTCATGTTTTAATGCTGACTAGTCTTACACTGCAGGGTAATTTCTGAAAATTCCTGAAGAATACTTCAAATCAAAATATCGAAAATTGCTTTTCAATAGTAACTATTATAAGTTTTAAATTTTATGTTAAAACAAATTTAGAGCCCGTTTACTGTTTTAAACTGGCTCCAGATTTTGCTAGATAAAGATTAGGGCCATATACTTTGAACAAAGTTTCATCGATTTTGGCCCGGTAGTTAAGGAGCCGCCGGAAATGCGTTAAACGTTTTTTTTTCGACAAAAACTGATTCTATGTATATGAATGCTATCACAAAAAATGCACCCATTTCGTCAAATCTTTTAAAAAATCTTATTACTTGCAAAATTCTACCCAAAAGAAAAATATTGTGTTTTGGATTTTCAGCCAGGCAAATGGCTGTAAAAGTTCAACAAATGGCGGCACACCTTAGGCCACCAAAATCACAACATCTGTTGTCAAGAATTATATCTCAAGTAATAAAAAAACGAAAATTGCCACACCCCCTGTAACCGCCCACAAATTAATTGAAATGCGATTGATATTTCAGATGATTTTTGCTGCATTGGAAAAAAATAATTTTAATTTAGTTGGTATGGTTATTCTCAACAACTCAGCTAAAAATGGGCATGGTCGAACTATAACTATGCCTATATAAAACTGCAAACATTATTATTATTAACATTAAATTTAATTGAAAAATAACCAATATCCGGAGATTTGAACCTCAGCCGCGTGAGTGTAAATCCATCAGCTTATCCATTCGACCATCGCAGTTGTTAAGCAATCATCGCTTAATTTGATTTATAAATAATTTTAAAGCATTTTTTCTAAAATAATAAGAAAAGCATTCTTAAAATAAATTACTTGTAGTGTTAAAAAAAAAAAAAAGAAAAACTTACATGTATTGCTATTAAAAAACTCCAAGTATTGTAACTTATATTTCTTCAAATTTAAGAAATCATGCTGTAGAATATCGCAAGCGGACTTGATATCAATATATCAATACAGTTTTTTTTCAAATCATTTCTGCTGTTATAAAATTTTTGGAAATTTAACTTTTATCATACCTTCATTTCTTATATTTAAGTAAAAATTTGTCTTCAAAACTAAGAAGCTGTTTTGATAACGTTGCAACGACATCAAAACGTGAGGTCATTAAATCATGTAAAAATTCTCTACATTAACGAGAAACCTTTATAGAATATAGAAAAACCCATGCTTATGAATTGATGCCACAGTTTGTCAACTTAAGGGAAGCATATTTTTTTTGAGGGTATTCACACAAATGGGTTTTTAGAGATTTTATGTAAAACAACAAAAAATATAAAAAGTTTTCTAACTACAATGAAAACAACACAATTGTGAATACCCTTAATGTGTTTTGGTTGCTTTATAAATGAAGTAATTTACATTTTTTATTTTCAAGTAATAAATAATAAAAAATTGTATTAGAAACGTTTTTACTTATTTACTTCTTAAAGTTTTCAATCCCGAACTAATCCTGGAATTAATATTTTCAATCCCGATAACCACGTCGTTGAGAAAAGCTTCCGGAATTGGACTCATTAATACCTACCCCCATCTCCATCTCCTAAACGGTTTCCCATACAAAAAGCAAGTTTTTAGAAAATTGGCCACCATCACTTCCAAGGTGCGTATAGAAGGTAATATTGTATGACCGACACAACCAATATTTTTCTTTCTCAATATTTGCTTTGAGTTCATTAACCCTTATCTTCAACCTTTAAGAGAGCGAACATAAAAAAATTGATGTAGCAGTCTTGATGAGTGGAAATAGATGTATGAGAGGAAAGTCATCAAATAGCCATATAACTGTACAGGAGTTTCATCAAGAGGAATAAAAGGCAAAAGTGACTGTTATTAATTTTCCATCAATATTTTTTACCCAAATTTTTAGAAAATTGACCCCCACAACTGCCGGAATGTACCAGAGGTTAGGTTATTTGATTGACCGCTTTTACTTCTTCCTACCCAACTTCTTTCCTGAACGTACTTACTCTCTTTCTTAAGGGGGGAAACCTAAGTAACCCATGAAAAATAGATGTATTTTTATGAAATTTTTTGGCTCAATTAAAAGGTTAATCAAAAATCTGTAAAGTACGTTTTATAACATAAGTATTGATACACAAAATGTAATGTAAATGTAAAAAATTTCAATAGAAAATGGCGGCTGTGCAGCATTTGTTTGAAGGCTCCTTTTTTTGAAGGACACCTAACGTCATTAATTTTTGATCCGGAACATATACCAAAATTTGGATAGACACACGTAGGCTTTTTTCGATATATTGCATTATATGTATTATATATATTGTAGCATTGATAGAACAAAACATTTACAATTTTCACAAAAAAAGAAGTCACAAAATTGTTTATAAAACAAAAAGTAAGTAATTTAAAAACCTTTAATTAAGTGTAGTTTAGATCAATTCAAGTTTTCAAAATATTTTTAATATTATTTTATAGGCTTTTTGATCGTAGGTTTATAAGCAATTAAAAACACAGTTTTAACTCATTTTTTTCTCGACGTTTCGTTGGCTATTTTCCAACATTTTCAAGGGATTTTTATTAAATGTGTTCTAAAACAAAAATAAAGAGCACTGAATTAATATACATAAGAATTAACAAAAAGCGACATAAAGTGACATAATATTGTAAAATTTTTTTTGAATAATATTTTTTTTCAAAAATTTTTAAAAACATGAACTTACAAAATTATGTGTGTGACATATATTGGTTATTGATAAGTTTTTAATATAAACAAAAACTTTTAACAAATTTACAGGAATTTTGCACAAACTCTAAGGAAAAAACTATGTAAACACAATAAACAGAGTTGTTACACTAATCTTTGTCTATAGCAACAGCATAAATGAAGTTTATGTTGTCTTTGTTATCTTAGTAGTTGATCGTTGTTTTTGATTTTTGTTGTATTCTTAGGCTTTCTAAAGTGCAGCGTGTGTTTATTCTTTTCTCTATGTCCTTTCCTTTATCCTAACTTTATTCTACGTGCATCAATAGATAAGGTTTTTTTCAATATATTGTCAACATTTCAAATCTACCGGCTGTTTCAAAAAAATTGGTTTTGATAAAAATGCGTTTAAAGTTTTAAGTACTAAAAATTTGTATAAACTATTTATATAAGGCGTCTCGCAAAATGGAAAACTTAGGCATTTAGACACTTTTGCCGGATTCTATATCTGCGTTTATTATTTTTAAGACCCTAAAGCATCTATTAAGCAAAAAATAATAATTGAATTTTTTAAAACTTAACTTAGGTTTCCCGCCTTAAGACAATAACGTGCTGCGGTAGTAATCCGCACAATATATCAAATTTTTGTAATTTTGGACATGCTTTTTAAAGCTATAATATTCAAAGATAAATGAAATGGACATTTCATAAATTTTACATTCACTTTAGAGAAGTAGAACCGAAAATAGTTTTCTCTAATATTGATAGCAATTTTCGTCCGCTTTAAATTTTTCATAGAAAATGAAGAAATTTTTACTAAAACAGACAATATTTTTACTTTTTGGTAAATTGCACATATTTCTTAACATAGTTTAAGCTAAAAAAATAATAAAATAAATATGTCTTAGCATAAAATAACACTTCTCACTTTAAATGCTCAAGAAGGGGGGGGGAAAAATAGATGACGTGTGTCTTGTCTTGATTTTGTTTCTGCCCCAGCTGTCAGGTGCCAAGTGTGAGCAATTTAATTAAAATACACAACAAATATCAGCAAATATACACTTAATCATTGCAAAAAAAAAGAAGAAAATATCCACATCATGATTAAGAAATTTAGCAAAAGTATTCCACACGCACACATCTCTTATGTACGTGCGGCTAATTGAAAAGCGCTAAATAGCTAAACAGACACACAAAAACAAACACACAAACACGCACACTCAGGCACATATTTATGTTAAATGCTCTGGCAGGCAAACAAATAAACCTTCATGTCTTCAAATGTGCACATTTACAAACATTTGCACACATTTACACAAAAGTCAGTCACACATGTGCACAAACTAATACAAATGTGAAAATTACACGCACACTTATAAGCACAATTATGCACTAACAAAGTAAAAACAAAACAAACGAACTCATTCACTGTGCTGATGAGTGGGTGGTGGTGTTGGTGACGCCTGCTGATGGACGGTAGCAAAAACACCTTAGCTGAAATACGTGTGTGCCTTAGTTTCACTACCATTTTCTTCTTTTTTTTTTGCACTACAATATTTTTTGCTGCTTAGCATGGGTGACAGCACAACAAACATGGCAATTGTACCCAGTGTGCAACAACATACCTCAGCACGCTGTAAGGACTTAGCATCATGCCTCTTTTCCCGCCTGACTTCTAAGGATAAGTCGCATGAAACGCAGATTTATTCCTTCGCAAATACTTTGGATGGGAAACGTGCCAAAACATTGTAATGTGATTTTCATGAAGTTTGTGCACAGTTTTTGCCTGTTTTTTTTAACGTTTGCGCCCTTTTCTTGTGCTCTGTTGTAGCTATTATTTTTTCTTTTAAGTAGCAGTGGAAAAATTTTCACATTTTTCTTGTGCTCGTTTTGTCAGTCTTTAGCGTTCGTCTATGATGCCAAAGCGTTAAAAATCCACTTAAGACTGTTTCTGCTGCTGCAAGAAAATTTAACCCCTTTTTCCTCCTCACACACACACACACACACACACACACACACACACACAATTTTTTGGTGTGTGTGCACTATGGTTCCAGAAGCCAAATCAGCAATAAAAAATATTAAAAATATTTTGGCGGAGTGAGGTGCACGATCTACAGATATTTGCTCCAAAGAGGAAATATGTATATACAGTGTTGCGCAAAACAATAGTAACAAAATAAGTGCGCTGCAACAAAACCGTGTATCGTTTTTAATATTGGGGACACACAAAAATGATTATAGAAATCAAAGCATATATTCATACAGCATACATAAAACAAATTAAATTCAAATTTGGTTTTGTTTTTTTTAATTAAATTTCCAATTAATGTGGCTACATTCAATTTGTCTGAGAGCAAAACAAAAGCAACAAAACTTGAAAAATGTAAAAGAGAACAGACGTTCCAAGAATTACCGGTAAAAGTTCCGTTATTGTAAAGCACGTGTTGTTTCTAAGTCATAACCGTTTGAGTTTAGTTTTGTTTTTGCGCTAGTTGTGACATTGACTGTTCCATTTATAATGGTACCTTTTAAATACTGTGAAGTGAATATAAAAACGGAAATTCGCAAATATCTAACGTGAAACAGTTTGATATTAATCGGTCAATAGTTTGCAGATTAATAAAGAAATATACCAATACAAAAAAGGTAACAACGGTACATTAAAGAGGGCGGCCGCGGAAGACATCGCTGCGTGATGACAGGAACATTTGTGGCGTGTTCAAACGAAATGCATTTGCCACATCCAAAGAGGTTGTTCGGACACTTGATTCAGATATCCACCACAGCACTGTTTGAAGACGAGCCGTTGAGAACGATTAAAGAAGTTACAGACCGGCAGAGAAACCTTTGCTTACAGCTAAGCATAAAAAACAAGGTGAGGTGTTACAATTTAAACAATTCTGTCTAAAATCGTGACAACTAGTTGCAATTCATTGTTTTTTAGACTCAATCTTGCAAAAGAGCACCTTAATTGGACCATTCAAAAATCTAAACCGTGTTTTAGCGATGAATCAAAGCTCAACATGATTAATCCAGATGGGATGTGCAAGGTACGGCGCCACCCAGGTACACGACTTAAAGCCCGAAACTGCATAATAAATTTTAAGCACGGAGGCGGTGGCATTATGGTCTGCACTTGTTTTTCCTATAATGAAGTTGAACCATTTGAAAAAATCGATGGAATTATAGATCGATTTGTATATAATGACATTTTAGAAAGCAAGATGCGACCACATTCAAAGTGGAATATGTCGCTTCAGTGAACGTTCCAGCCCGACAACGACCCGAAGGACACTTCAAAGCTCATCAAAGATTACATTAGAGGCAATGGGATTCAAGTCCTTGATTGGCCGGCACAGTCACAATGACTTTAATCCCATTGAAAATTTTTTTGGGGTTTTGAAGGTAAAAGTTTCTGGTCAAAGGTTTTCCAATAAGACTGCACTGTATGAAGTCCTGAAATTTAATTGGGAACATATACCTAATACCAACATATCTAATTTAATAGAGTCGATGTCACTCAGATGTGCAGCGGTTATCAAGAATAATGAATCTTACACCAAATATTAATTATGTTGCTTTTGTTTTGCTCTCAGCCAAACTGAATGAAATCACATTTATTTTAAATTTAATAAAGAAAACAAAACCAAATTTGAATATGATTTATTTTTAATATTATGTATGAATATATACTTTGGTTCCTATAATCATTTTTGTGTGTACCTAATATTTAAAAAGATACACGATTTTGTAGCAGCGTACTGATTATGTTGCTATTGTTTTGCGCAACACAGTATATCATTGTTGCAACACTGTTTTTGGGTTGAGCTGTTGTAGTTGAAGTTGCAGCTGATGTCTTTCATTGTTACAACACTGTTTCTGGGTTCAGGTGTTGGAGTTGTAAGTAGCAGCTGATGTCTTTGAAATTAAACACTTGCAAGTAAGGAAGGTAAACAAAAGTGTAGAAAAAATTTTAAAAAAGAAAAGAAAAAGTGTTTAAAAGTTATAGTTATTAACAGAGTATGTTGTTGTGTTGGATATACAAAAAACTAAGCTGGGGTTATGTATGGGTATTTCCACAGGAAAGTCTACCGGAAAGTCTCTATCTAAGAGAAACATTTTATTTGTAATTTGGCTTGATTCATATATTAGTACATAAGAAATTGTTATTCTTTTGAGTACAATAAAATAGTATAATATATATCTCGAAACAAACAGTTATTAAATTTATATTTAAAAATTACTTAAGTTAAATTCTAAAATTAATTTAATTAAAAAAATAAATCAATACAAACTTATATCTAATGAAGTGAAGTATTAAATAAAAAAGGGTTAAATGATGAAAAGAGAAACGAGAATTTAAGAAAAATGTGAAGATATTAATTGCTTGAAGTGTTGTGCATTGGAAATAGTTTTAAGATACCTCGGCAAGGAGTTTCACAATCTGCTGGTGCTTACGAAAAAAAGTATTGAGGAATTTAAATATCTAAAACGAAGAATTACCAAATTTAAGCTTCTGGATGATAAACAAAACTGAAGTTTAGAATATAGATAGTTTGGAGTTTTTGAGTGTATCAGCCTATGCAGGAATATATAATTTCTTGCTTTTAAATAATGTTCTATATTGCATCCTAGAATTCGGGTGCTTAGACCAGTAATATAGCTAAATCTTCCACATAACGTCATTCTATACACATAACGGGCCGCATAGTTTAACGCCACTTGCAGTTTATGTAACGAATGTGAGTCTAGATTACTAAACACCACTTCAAAATAATTTATAAAAGGCATAATCAACTGTAATCTTATTAATATAATCTTTATTATATTCATTCACTATGATGATCAAATCGTCTAAGTTTTTCTTTCGTAGTTTTTCTTTTTCGTAAATTTTTATTAAATGTTTCGTAAACATTTTTGTTTTAGTAAAAATGGAAGGCATTGGCTAAAGATAATGAAAAAATGGTTGATACAAGGAAAGGAAAATATATTAAATTTGTTTTTAAATACTAAATTACATAATTACTTAACTACCTAATTACTTAATTACCCAATTAAATTGCAATGGAAAAATATGTCGAGTGCTAGATGTCGCGTGCTAGATTATACTTAAGCTTAAAAAAAAACAATGATGTAACCATTTCAACATAACATCTATCACTAGAAGGCTACATTAATCCATTTTAGTTTAAACGAGTTCCATTTTTTGTCGCGTGCTAGATCGAATGCTTATTGCTAATATATTGAAAACATAAAACTTCGGAACCTACCTTTTGTACTAAACATATTGCTACGAAAATGCTGTCGAAAAATGAAAACAAAAACTTTTTTTAAAATTTTCTTTATTTTTTTCCACCTCAAAGACGTACGAATGTCGCGTACTTGACCGTGAAAATGCCCATATGTTTGTTTCAGTTTTGTAAAGATTATTTAAAAAAGTCTTGTTTTTCTGAAAAACCATTTTGATTTTATATAGTAAAATATTAGTTCCAAGATTTAGCGGCTCAAAGAGAAAAGTATATTGAGCACAAGCCTATGGATTTTAGAGAAATTTTTTTAATTTTTGGAGACATTTCTTGCATGTATTCTCGTTCGAATACACAAAAGCTTCGGTAGTTTTTGTGAAATCAATTTTATATATAATACGTACAACTTTATTAAAAGAAGTAAGAAAATATTATAATTTAAATATAATTGGATGAAATATAAGCCTACCTTCCTTAAAAATTCGCGCTATAAAACATGTAAAATCACTTTAAAAATTGCAAATGAAAATTTATCGGCGTCAAATTTAACACATAAGCATTTATTTTATAAATAAAATACACACCTGAGTTTAAGTGAAACCGCACTACAGCTACGCTTGTCTTCCATACAAAATGGCACTATAAATTAAGTAAAATCACTGTGAAAGTTGCAAACTTAAGGTTATCGAATTCAAATTTTAAATATACTCGTCCATTTTCCATACAAAATGGTACCTTAAGATATGTAAAATTTGTATGAAAACCGCAAATAGAAGGCAAATATAAGGCAATCGACTTCAATTTTTGCACACAAACATTTCTTTGTAAAATACGAAATGTACATAAAGTTCAGTAAAATCACACTGCAACTGAGCCTACGTCCCATACTAAATGGCAACATAAAATATGTAAAAGTAGTATGAAAACCGAAAACACCGACTTTAAAATTTGCACATAAACATTTCTCTTTTACTTTAAAAACTCGCCAAAAATTTAGTAAAATTCCACTACAACTACGTCTGTCTGCCATGCAAAATGACACTATAAGACATTTAAAATTAAAATAAATGCTGCAAATAAAAAGTAAACTAAATAAAATTCTGCAGATATAAATTTTACTCTCATGTAAAAAATTTCTCTAAAATTCAGTAAAATCGCATTAAAACTACGCCTATCTCCCACAGAAAATGACGTCAGAAATCATTTAAAATCAGTGTGACAACTAACTGACTTCAAATTTGTCACATATATGTATGTATATTAGGGTGGGCCTTTACTGTACGCGAATTTTTTTTTAAAAATTGAATATATGCGGTGCCCTAGTTTGTTTCTTATGCCTAACGTATATTCTGAAAATTTCACGAAAAAATATTAATATATAAACGTGCCGCTTTCAACCTTAAGTTGAAAATCTGATTTATATGAGGAAAAAGTGCTCTTTTTTTTAAAAATCCCAACAAATTTTTACGCGTTTTGTTTTTTATTTCATTTCTTAAAAATGTTATCTAAAACATGAAAATTAGACAAAAACTAACAGAGTTTTGATTTTTTAATTTTTGAAAAACATCTCATTTTTTTTCCTTGTTGTATTAAAAAAATCGCAAAAATCCAAATTTCTGTTTCTTAATATTTTCTTAAATTATATTTAAACATATATAAAAAATTGGGGGGTTACGTTAAATGACCTGGTCGTTATGAAATTTTTAAGTTGAAGTGTACCATTTTGGAAATTTCGAGTTTGGGTATTTTTACGAAAAAATTCCCAATAATTTGCATTCCCAAAAATGCACATTTTGAAAAAAAAAAATACCAAGAACTTTATTAGAGATAGTCGTGAGCTATTTTGTCCAAAAAAATATAAAACCCAAATTCGGATACCAAAGTTATAGCTTTTGAAACTTGCCTTTTTTTGTTTTCTCGCAGCTCCACTAAAAAAAAGATACAAAATTTGTTGATATTTCGTTATATAACCTCAAATTTTTTGCTCCGCTACTGCACACGACACGAAAGTTGTTGATACATTGATTGAAAAGCTGATACTTTTTTCTAAAATACAATATTATATTTTTTATTTTATGGTGAGATTCTGGTTCAGATTCTAGATCAATAAAAATAGACACGTGCCAAAAACGTTAAACACCCTGTAAATTTAAAATGCTAAGATATAGAAGGAAACTGAGTACAGATTTGAAACCAGGGTTAAAAGTACATATAGGAATGATAATGGGTTTACCGGATACGAAATTTGTGGACTAGTATTATTTATACAAACATATCTGAGTATAAGAATACTGCTATTTTTTTTCGCAACTGTATGTTTTTCATATTAAATGACTTCAATTATTTTAAAAATATAAATGGTTTTAGTTAGAAAAAACTTTGGAATTTCAGGGATG
Organism: Dichetophora obliterata; assembly: GCA_963920525.1. NCBI lineage: Eukaryota > Metazoa > Arthropoda > Insecta > Diptera > Sciomyzidae > Dichetophora > Dichetophora obliterata. Next base: position 30,977,731 of record OY986438.1, read on the forward strand.
CCAAAATAATGTACCCTGGTTTTAGGTTAAAAAATATTAAAAAAACTCCAAAAACCAAGAAATTACATTTTCACTGCTGCTACTTGTCAATTCTCTGTATATTGTGTTAAGATTTTACTATTTGCCGTTTATTTATCTGGACATATGATTTTTTTCTTAAATTTTTAGTGATTTTGGTAAAATGTTCATTTTAACCAAGCGTTTACGTAAAAACCTATAATAAACGCACAAATATTTCTTCTTCTGATAAAGTGAATTTTGACTGATGTCTAAATAAATTAATTTTTAGACAGTGTAGCTCCAATTTAGTTCGACGTCCAACGGGCAGTGGTGAAAAGTGAAATTTGTTGGATTTTAGGGTTTTTCCTTTTTTTTACCATAATACCAAGGTATGATTTGTTGGCATACCTGGAATTACAAAATTTTTTAATCTAAAATTAGTAATATTTGTTTAAAATAATTTTAGTTATTTAAAATTAGATTTTTTTTTTATTTTTTGTGTGTATGAAATTCCAGGAACAGGCACTTTGAGAATTTTTGGAAAAAAGTCAAGTTTCAAAAGCTATAAGTTTGTTATACGAATTTTGTTTTTTTTTTTAGTTTTTTTGCAAAAAATATCTCACAACTATCCTTACTCCATTTCTCGGTAATTTTTTCAAAATGTGCATTTTTAAATTTTTGGGATTTTTTTCGTAAAAATACCCAAACTCGAAATTTCCAAAAAGGTACACTTCTACCAAAAATTTTTCTAACGACCAGGTTATTTAACATAATCTCACAATTTTTGTATCTGTTTGAAATACAGTTTCAGAAAATATTTCCACAACATTTCAATGAAAATTTTTCAAATTTGGATTTTTGCGATTTTCCAGTCGCTTCAAAATAATCCAGATTTTTTTTTTTTTACATGCAAAGCAAAAACAAAAATAATAATCCTATAACAAATAGGATTATTTTTGCTATCCATATAAAATTGTGATATAGTCTTTAAAAAATTTGAAACACAGGTGCCGCACCTGTATAGTTTTATGAGCTGACATTTCATTTTTTGAATTACTTGTTTGTTTGATACAATGACTACTAGGTAGCCATGAAAGCTACCTTTTTTCTCACGAGCCTGCGACCATCGAAT